>APFE030078626.1:86505-143619 GCA_000404065.3 Pinus taeda | reverse complement strand
AGAGAAAAGTTCACACACTTTCATGCAGAGAAAAGTTCACGCACTTTCATGCAGAGAAAATTTCACGCACTTTCATGCAGAGAAAAGTGCATGCACATGGGAAATCTTATGGTTGGTTCATGGTATTGGTCCGACAGTTTTTGATCCTATGCTTTTGGTCCGTGGTATTGCATCCAAAAGAATTGAACCCAAGTATTGGGTCTGTGGTATTGTTTTGTTATGGTTTTGGACCATGGTATTAAGGCCTAAGACTATAAAAGGAGAAGAAGATCATTAGGCAAGTACATGAAAAAGACTTGAATATCTGATGTAGTATGAGATCCAGTATGCAGGATATGGGTTATGATGCATTGCTTGATCTAAGCTAAGGAGGGATCTCACCGGTTGATGGAGAACAAGATCTAAGGATAGATCAGGATCAAATGGTTTGAAATGAATCATTTTTATATGTTTTGATCATGGATAGACTAGATCTGAATTATTGATGCATGTTTTATTGTACACATGTTATGATCTGGGTATGGCTGATGTCTGAAACAACCTCAAAGTCATGATTGAATATGTATAGATCTGTACGCGGGTTGGCTTTGGCGAAAGCACGTATATACGCGGGTTTGATTCATTGTAGTAGCATATACATAATAAAGTATGATGTTTGAAGTTGTAGTTGGGTTTGATTGTTATTGCAGAGTTCTGTAGTCTGCTCTGTGTTCTGGTGACTGTGTTGTTGACAGGGTTTCAGTGTTTCAGTGATTCAAAAATTGATGATGCTAGTATTGATTGTTTTGTGCTTCAATGATATTGATGGGTCCAGTATGAAAATTGGATGAAACGTGGCCTTCATATTATAGTGTTGTGCTTCAGGAGTATCCAGTCTGAAAATGTATGAAACGTGGTACCTGGAGGAAGAAAGAGAAGGTTGTTGCCTTCTATAGGTCGGCAGCTACGTACTAGTACATCAGCTAGTACAAGAGCTAAGGGGGTGGTAGCTCCCTTCCAGTAGCAGCTACAAAACAAGTAAAGGTTGGAGCATTTCAGTAGGCCAGCACCTACGTACTAGTAAGTGGATCGGCTAGTACAAGAGGTAAGGGGGTTGTAGCTCCCTTCCAAGAGAGTCTGGAGAACGAGAGAAGGTTGTAGCCTTCTACAGGTAGAAGCCTGCGTACAGGTATAAGACTGCACCAATATAGAACTGTTGTAAAAGAATTTTCTTATTAAAAGAAGATAGAGACAACTTGCAGCAGGTGGTTTTCACCCAAATTGCGTTTCCACCTTATATCATGGTGTTCTTGTGTGCTTCTTGTGTGTGATGATTTGTTCTATTTTACTGCACCTGCTTACTATGCATATGGTTAAAGAAGTTCTGACGCACTAACATTTAATGGATTAATTGAATCATAAGTATTCTGGATATACGCTAGTTTCATTAGACACAGTTGCGTATACAAGTGAGTTCCCTTAATTGAAGTAGCGTGTATGTATCTAAGTATGGAAATGAAAAAGTTTTATTGATTTGATAATATTGATTCACCCCCCCCTCTCAATATTATTTCCAACAGGAGTAATGTGAGTCTTGAGAAAACTAAGAGACCCAAGGTTCAAATCCTCCACCATAGACTTTATTGGTAACTACGTGTCAGATGGACTGTTGGGTTCCTTTGGGATAAAAATAATACTACATGTTCAAATAATATTTCATAAAAACCATCCTACCCACTAAAAATCATGACATTTATTAGTCATGGGACCAAATCCAAATCTATGTTTAGTTGGACCTTAAGAAAAACAACCAATGCTAGAGTATTTGAACCCATAGTTGTTGGCATTTAGTACGATTGAGATTGTATTTGAAAAACAAATTTACATGTTCTATAAATAATATAAAAAAGATGTATTTATAATTAAGTTGGAATATATTTAAATTAAATATAGAAGTATTATATTAACAACCTTGATCCTTCTCTATAAGTTATCACCTCAAGGGTCTTGGGTCTTGATCTCTCTATGTGCATCTATCTACATGTAAGATAAATTAGGGGTTAAGATATGCATGAAGAGAGATCAAAGGCCTTGAGGTGAAAACATTCCTTTTAAATTGAAAAAACTTGAAGGAAAATTTGCACCTCAAAGAATTTGATCCCTTTAGGTTCATGATAGATCAAATTAAAATGGAATTACATTGCTAATCAACAATACTTAGTTAAATAAATTGTTGTGTATATATATATATATATACTCTCAACTAGTTTGCTTTATCTGGGTGGGGGAAAGGTATTTCACAATAATAAGAAGGAAATCAACAATTAAATATTGAAATTGTGCCAAAAAAAAAATCCCGGAATCAAATATTGACATTATACAATATAATTAAAATATGATATTTGAAAAATCTACTTTTTTTTATTAAAAATATAATTCTATTTATTTAAAATTACATTTTTAATAAGAACTATGTAATCAATGCCTCCTCCATTGACACTTCTATCCAAAACTGTCTTATCCCCTGCTATCTATGAATCCCTAGAATATATGGGCAACCTAAAATCCATAAAGAGGTTATCCTGCTTCGGCCCATAGTCAATGCTATTGGAGTCCCCACCCACACTCTTTCTAAGTTCCTTACCACCAAACTCTAATCCTTTGTTCATTGCACCACTTCATTTATTAAGGATTTTGTTGATTTCATCTAAAAAGTTGAACTTCTTCATCTTGATACAAAGTAAAAAAGGTGCAGGAGGGAGTATCCATGATTACAAAGTAAATAAGGTTATATAATATGTCTGGGGACTCAAAAATGTCTCTAAAAATCTTGTCAAGGCTTAATCATTGTGGCAAGGTCTCTTAATCATTGATCAAATCGATGATAGTTCTAGTGGCTCTATGTTGGTAATCAAAGTGATGATTGATCAAGCTAACCCTTGGGGGAATAAACTGAACTCCCTAATTTATCAAATCAAGCAATCCCTCCCTACGATTAGTTCATAGTTTACCACATTAAAAGGAATTTGAATAATGAAGTGGACCATTAGGCAAAATGGCCTCCTCCCCATGCCATAGAATCTTAATAAAAAATGGGTTTTGTGGCCATAACCTAATCCCATGTTCAATTGGTTAGTAGAAAATTAACTTCCCCTCGTTTCAATATGCACAAACATCTATTCAATAATTGGATGTGTTATGGGAAGGATGGTGGGTTGTGGCCTTCCCAACTCTCACATTTGGTATTTTAGGCTTCGATCGTCGTTAATCAATGTAGAGTAATGAACCCAATTACATGATAGTGTAAACTCTTCATATCACCTAACATTGTTCTAAAGTTTAATTATTATGGATCATGTGGAGGTGGGCATTGAGGAATGGGTTAAGCAAAGACATAGGGAAATTTATCGTACTTGAGAGTAGAAATAGTGAGCCTCTTAGTGGGTATGTACAGAGGCATTCAAGAAAGGTAGCATTAGGTCATGCCATATTTCAATATGAGTAAACTTCATCACTTTAGTCAAACAATCCTTGAATTCTTGATTTTTCACTCTAGTTTTCATTACTTCTAATCTATGTGGTGCCCCAATAAAAAAAAAAAAAAAAAAAACTAAAATCAAATATTTTTGGTCATTTAGTTATTTCAACAAGCTAAGATCATCTTTTTATGTTTGGCGTTTGTCTAGTATGGATTTTTATAGTGCGTAATATTCCTTTTAACCACTTATTTGTGAAATACATAAACATCTTAGCCATGGATAACTTTGATATGAAGGAAGTTCGCAAGGTTCTCTATAGGAATGATGAAAGAAATCAGGCAAACAATAATGCATTATTGATTATTTCCTCCAAACTCACTAAGCTCAAGTAGCTAACGTCACTCATAATGCAAACATCATAGATGTTATCCTTTTACAAAAATGACAGACTGGTCCTATGGAAGATGAGTGTAATAGTATTTGTTCTAGGGTTCTTTCTTTGTGAATGGACACTCTTTATCTTGCCTCTAACAACCCTGGCACTGGAAACTCTCTACAGGAAAATGTTTGTGGTGGATGAAACTATTTGTGAGAATTGTGGCTCAATGAAGATTGGGGACCGAAGCTGTAGAAATTCTGCAAATTCTCTACCAATCTCACTCTAAGACCATGTAGAAAATATGACTGTAGGTTAACCTGATAATGCAATATAACCAAAGCAAAATACTATAACCTACTTCTACTATCAATTTGCAGAAGCTAAAAGATTGAGCAAGATCGAGTTGAACACATATAACCAGAAGAAGAAGAATCATTGCACAATACACATGAAAATACTTTGGGGAAAGACTCAGCTAAAAACTCCACTATCTGTATTATCGTACAAGGTGCAAATACATAGAGATTATACAAAGCCTTAGCTCTCACAGCTAGCCAGCTCTTAGTACAATCCTCACAGATGCTCACAAGAAATCCAAGCTTCTCACAAACCTTCCTCTCTGCCCTCCAAGTTCCTATTTCCTTGCATTGTTCCTCTAGGATGATCTTCTCCAAACAAGTGGAAAATTGATCTCACACACTGTAAAACTGCACAATCCTCAGGGAACCTTACCTTGACTACATGCATGAGTTTCCTTTATGGGAAAACACATGCAACTGATAGTACACTTTCCTTAACATTTAGCTCAACTGGGTCTTTCTCAGAATAGACATGCATGAGTTTCTGATGAGGGAATCTTCAGTTATCTGGAGTACACAGGTTGAGTGCATGCATGCATCAATTGACTGATAACTCACAATTAGTTCCTCAAACAGTTTGGAACTAATTTAACTAGACTTAACTCAGTAAACTAAGCTAACTAATTACAACTCAAATATAAATTAATCTTATCTCCTTAATTAAGAGATAATCTCTTTAATTTAAGGGATAACTCTTGCATGACTCCAGAAAGACTTCTAACTTGAATTTCTCCAACTAATTAATCCATAATGAATTAATTAATTATTTCTGAGCAGCTGGTGAGACTAAATTCGATTTTAATTCACAATTTTAATTCAAGGACAAATTAAAATTGGAATATTCTTGTTGCCATATTTCAATGCTCCCTCTCAATAAGAAAGGGATTATCTGCCATCCCGATCCTGTCTTTATGGAACTTGAATTTACACTTTGACAATGTCTTTGTCAAAATGTCAGCATCTTTCTCCTCTATCGAAATATATTGTAGCAACATGATCCTCCTCGCTACACATGAGATGGTCATATCAGATGTCGATTTGCTTGGACCTATCATGAAATACTGGATTCTTAGAGAGTTTGGTACAAATCTGATTATCACAATAGATCATAGTTGGATCCATCCTCTAATCAAACAAACCAACTAGGATTTTCCACATCCAGATGGCCTCACATGCTGCCTAACTTGCAGCCATGTATTCTGCCTTTGCCGATCTGAGTGCAACCGACCTCTGTTTGCTGTTGTACCAAGAAAATGCCATTGACCCAAGTTTGAAAATCCCTCCTGATGTGCTCTTCTGATCTGATGGACTCCCTGCCCAATCTACATCAGTGAAGCCCTGTAGCTTCACTCCCTCTGTCTGTTTGTACCATAATCCATACTGAGAAGTGCCTTTGAGGTATCTCAATACATGCTTTGCCACCTTCCAAAACATCTTGGTAGGTTGAACCATCGCTTGACTCAGCTGGTTCACCGCATAACACAAATCTGATCATGTGTTCACTAAGTACATCAGTGAACCCACAAGATGCCTATACACAGTAGCCTCTACTACTTCCCCTGAAGTAGCATCCTCCTTCCTCCAGTTACTAGCTAGAGGAGTCTGCATGGGCTTGCACTTCTCCATGTGAAATCTTATGAGTATCTCATTGGCATACTTTCCCTGAGACAGAAACAACTCCCCATCCTTCTGCCACACTTCCATGCCAAGGAAGTAATGCATGAGACCCATGTCTTTCATCTCGAATTCTCTTGCAAGGTCCTCCTTGCAAGACATGACCAACTAATCATCACCAGTTAATATGAGATCATCAACATAAATAACAATGATCAACAGCTTACCTTCCACCACGATGTTGTACAGGTTCGCATCCGCTTCACTCTTTGTGAAGCCTAACCCGGTGAAGTAGTTGCCTATCCTAGTGTACCAAGCATGAGGTGCTTGCTTCAGCCAGTACAACACTCTCTTGAGTCGGCACACATGCGACTCAAAATCGAAGGTCTCAAAACCTTCCGGCTACTCTATGTACACCTCTTCCTCAATCTCGCCATTGAGGAATGCAGTCTTCACATCCATCTGATGGATATTCCCACCCACCTGTGCTGATAGTGCCAACATAGATATGATAGATGAGTACCTTGCGACAGGTGCTAAAGTCTCACCATAGTAAATCCCCTCGACCTGTGAAAAGCCACGGGAAACAAATCTTGCCTTATGCTTCTCCACACTACCATCAACAGCTTACTTTACCTTGTAAAGCCAATGGGAACTCACAACTAACTTATTCTCCGGTCTCGGAACCACGTCCCAAACACTGTTACAAACTATGGAGTCATACTTCTCCATCATAGCATCAACCCAAATCAGTTGTTGCACTGCTTCCTTAAAGGAAGATGGCTCGGTCTCAACACATTCCCCAGCAAGGGCCATGTATCCAGTGTACCTCTCAGGTGACCTCCTTTGTCTGTGCTGAGAAGATGGTACTCCCACATTCTCTCTCACATCCTTCAACAATCTGTCAGCTTCTCTTGTGTGCTTCCTTCCATCTCTAGAAGACTCTGCTTGAGTGGATGTCTCCACTCCTGCAACCTTTGCATGTGGTTGCTCCACATCAGTCTGAGTCTCCTCCTCCTTAGGAACCAATTGTTCCTCCATAACCTGTAGTTGGAGCTCCCTCTCAAGGGAAACTCACATAGCCTTTTGCTCATCAAACTTGAGATCTCTGCGAACCATTGTCCTCCAACTGGTAGGCAAGTACACCCGATAGTTATGAGGTGTATCAACGTACCCCACAAGTATCCCCAAATCTGTTGTCGGCTCAATCTTCTTCCATGCATCCTTTGTCACATGGTAATATACCGATGAGCCAAAGATCCTGAAGTGACCCATATTTGGTCTCTTACCGGAGAAAGCTTCCTCTAGTGTCTTCATCCCAAGTATGCGATGCGAGCTTCTATTTTGCAAATAGACCGTTGTGTTGCATGCCTCAGCCCACCAGTGAAGTGGTAGGCCTTGGTCATGCAGCATCGCCTGTGCTACCCCTACAATAGTTTTGTTCTTCCTCCCGACCACCCCATTCTATTGTGGGTTATGAGGTACCTTCAACTCCCGTTTAATTCCTTCTTCTGCACAGTAGTCCTTAAACCCTTGAGAGACATATTCTCCACTGTTGTCACTTCTCAAGGCCTTAATATTCTTCCCTGACTCTTTCTCGACCAAAGATTTGAACTCACAAAACTTTGTGAAGGTTTGGTCCTTCTTCTACATGAAATAAATCCAGCATTTACGAGAAAAATCATCAATGAAAATCACATAATACCTTTGCTTCGTTGTGGATGCCATCGAGAATGATCCACACACATCAGTATGAACTCGCTCTAAGATATCCTTTGCTTGACTGTCTCGATCGTGAAAGGAAGACTTGGTGTACTTTCCCAAGGTACAATCTTTGCATGTGTCAAATTACTCAAGTTTACCTTTGGGAAGTCCTATAGATATCTGTTGCATTAGCTTCAAAGCCCCATGATGCAAACGGACCAACCGCTTGTGCCACAACTCACCAATGTCTTGGATTTGCACCAATTCTGCTTTTGTACTCAATGTTGCACAATCATCTACCTCTATTTTATAGAGATTCTTCACTCGAATCCCTATCCTCTTGGTCTGACCCATGGCTATGTGTCTTAGGAAAACCTTTCCTTTATTGAAGACAACATCATAGCCTTTGTCCTCCAACATCACGACTGATACCAAGTTCTTCTTCAGTCCAGGCACATACTTCACATCTGTCATGGTGATACGAGCTCCATGCTTCCTCTAAAAAGTATTCGTGCCCACTCGTGAAACACTATACTTTCCGTCGTCACCCATCTCTATGCGCATCTTGAGGTCTTTCTCCTCCAAGGTACTGAATAAACTTGTATCACCAGTCATGTGGAATGAGGCTCCACTATCAATATACTAGACACAACCCATCATCGAGGACACCATGCATGCGATGAGGGTAAAGCCCATTTCGAACTAAGAGGGTAATGCCTCACCTTCTGATCCTTCCGAGGATTCCTTCTTGGACTTCTTCGATGGGAAATTAGTCGCATAATGTCCCATCTCAATTGAAGTATGATATGAATTCGATTTGCACCTGCAACCCTGAACTTCAAACTTCGAATTCTCTTCTTAATATACTGTTCACTGCTCCGATAAACTAGGCTCTAATACCATGTAGAAAAGTTGACTGTAGGTTAACCCAATAATGCAATATAACCAAAGCAAAATACTATAACCTACTTCTACTGTCAATTTGTGGAAGCTAAAATATTGAGCAAGATCGAGTTGAACACATATAACCAAAAGAAGAAGAATCAATGCACAATACACATGAAAATACTTTGGGGAAAGCCTCAGCTAAAAACCCCACTATCTGTATTATCATACATGGTGGAAATACATAGAGATTATACAAAGCCTTAGCTCTCACAGCTAGCCAGCTCTGAGTACAATCCTCATAGATGCTCACAGGCAATCCATGCTTCTCACAAGCCTTCCTCTCTGCCCTCCAAGTTCCTATTTCATTGCGTTGTTCCTCTGGGATGATCTTCTCCAACCAAGTGGAAAACTGATCTCACACACTGTAAAACTGCGCAATCCTCAAGGAACCTTACCTTGACTGCATGCATGAGTTTCTTTATAGCAAAACACATGCAACTGATAGTACATTGTCCTTGACATTTAGCTCAACTGGGTCTTTCTCATAATAGACATGCATGAGTTTCTAATGAGGGAATCTTCAGTTATCTGGAGTACACAGGTTGAGTGCATGCAGGCATCAACTGACTAATAACTCACAATTAGTTCCTCAAACAGGTTTGGAACTAATTTAACTAGACTTAAATCAGTAAACTGAGCTAACTAATTACAACTCAAATATAACTCAATCTTATCTCCTTAATTAAGGGATAATCTCCTTAATTTAAGGGATAACTCTTGCATGACTTTAGAAAAACTTCTAACTTGAATTTCTCCAACTAATTATTCCATAATGAATTAATTAATTATTTCCAAGCAGCTGGTGAGACTAAATTTGATTTTAATTCACAATTTTAATTCAAGGACAAATTAAAATTGGAATATTCTTGTTGCCATATTTCAACAGAAGCTCTCCTCATTCAAAAGAGGCGTAGGAAGCACACGACAATGTCCACCCCTGACTAGTTCTAAATGTTTTTTCAAATTCAATGTATTTTTGTGTCAATTGTTGAAGCAAGCCACTAGTAGCAATACCTGAAAACCCCAATTTGTAAAGGAAACACTACATATAATAGACACTTTATAAATATGTATAATTCTAGTGCATTCCTCGAACTACGTTGAACGTAACTAATGTTAGCCTTAATGCAACCATCTTTTGAATATACATGTTCTAGTCCTCGAGAGATGACTCAATCTCAACAGCAAGGCTTGAAACCATCACAATAAAGTTCATCATGTCATTTATAACAATTAGCCTAGATGGGAAAGATAACAAGCATTCATCTCAAACACTTGAAATAAACTCATTTAGTGTGCACACACTAAATAAAATATTCTAAATATTTTGGAAATTTGTTCTCTTTTTACCATTAGAAATAACATTAAAGGGAATTCAATTATTTTAACCTAAAATCACAGAAAATATAATTTTGAATTTGATACCATTAAAATTATCAAATTTATTATTATACAATTTGATTTTGATAAAATTACAAATATAAGATTTATTTGAATTTGATACAATTACAAATATCAAATTTATTATTATACAATTTGATTTTGATAAAATTACAAATATAAATTTATTATTATAACAATTTGGTTTTGATAAAATTACAAATATAAATTTATTATCATACAATTTGATTATGATGAAAATATTTAATCTATTTTTAGATTAAAAAATAACAATTTATTTATTCAAAATTATAAATTTTGAATACTCAATTTTTAATAATACTAAAATAAATAAATTCAAATTTATATATTTATATGAAAGAAAAAAGAGGAGAGAACAAATTTTATCACATAATCATTATTAACTTCATTTTAACATCAAAGATACGCTTTTGGCCCTTTCCATTGTCTATTTATTTTCTTAAATAGTGTAGCTTGTAATTTTTATTGACTAAGGAGCTTATGCATTCATTAAAATAAAGATTTATACTTCATAAAATAGCCACTTAATTTGTACTTCACAAAATAACCACTTAATTTGTACTTCATGTTGTTAAAATTGGATATATATCTTGGGGTCAAAGAGAGGTCTATATTTTCCAGAGCATAGGAAAGGAATCTAATCACATAAAGTCCTCAATGGACACACCCTTGTCCATTGTCTAGAGGATTAAGATTTGAAAAGGGTGTTGGCATGTTCTCTACTCATCTTGACAAAATGGACAGGCAACTTGCTGCCATGTCACCAACTCAATGCTTTGAATCGATCCAAGTAAGATGACAACTCTGTGACATCATAAGATGGGTAAGATGACAATTGCTTGAGATCATAAAAATTTAATATTTATGATGATTAATATTAAAATTATATATATATTTTATTTATTTATTTATTTATTATTAAAATAGAAGTGTTATTTATTTAATATAAAAAAATTTTAGAGGTAGTTAATTGGTGATTATAGTGATGTGAATTTGTGTAAACTAAGAAATTCTAGGTTCAATTTTTTTGGTCATGATCCAATCTATGGAGAAAATAAGTTGTAAACCCTAAGAGATATGGTAGTAAATTGGCCAAAATCGATCCTGTGTCCACAGTTATCGATTCCTCTTAGTTACTTTTTAACATAATATAAAAAAATTACATAATTTTTAGAAAGTAATTTTCAAAGTAAAATATGAAATATATATATATATATATATTTATATTCCTTATATGGAAAATAAAAATATTTCTTTGGAGAGAGAGTGCATTTACTAAGATTTATATGGTCTATTTGGCTTTAAGAAAGTAAGAGATTACTTATAATTCTTTAGCATTTTATTTCTATGTTATGGTATGTTATGCTTTGCTATGCTCTAAAAGCATTATGGAAAGTGTTTCAAGATCACCATAATTTTGTTAACTTAAAATGTCAAGAAGGTTGGTAGTATGACAAATATTTTGAAATTTAGATTTAATGTGAGTATAAGCTAAACAATTTAAGATAGTACCTGTCATCTTTCAACTCTCTTAGCATCACAAAGGTGGAAAACTTTTCCATCTCATGGTGTTTTAGATATTGGCCAACTCCTAGTTTCATTATGAAGCTCATGAGAATTTGCTCGTGTTTTAACAATGTTTATTTTCTTGTTTACACTAGTTAAGGCAAAGATTTATTTTTTATTTTTGAGATTTAGGTTAAGCACCTTTGTATAATATATTAGCTCTTCTTTTCCCTCAAACTTTTTATCACTTCACAATTTCTCCTTAAATTTTAATTGCGTTGAGGCGCTCTCCAACCCAATATGGTAGATATGTTGTAATGTAATGTAATGTAAACATTAAATAAAATAAAAATAAAAATAACAAAATAAAAATAACCATATAAAAATAAAAATAAAAATGACCCATGATATTGACCATTGGTATTCATGTGGAATATAGCTTATTT
Source organism: Pinus taeda (assembly GCA_000404065.3). Classification (NCBI taxonomy): domain Eukaryota; kingdom Viridiplantae; phylum Streptophyta; class Pinopsida; order Pinales; family Pinaceae; genus Pinus; species Pinus taeda. Next base: position 131,783 of record APFE030078626.1, on the reverse strand, counting down.
ACAGGGGGAATTAACCCAACCTAGATCTATCTTAACTCAGATCTACCAAATGCCAAGAAGGATCAAATCTCTTGACATACAAACTTCTTTTAGAGTGAAAAGAGATTTGATCCCTCTCGACACTTGGTAGATTCGGGGTTAAAATGGATCTAGGCTAGTATAATAATACTTTTAATATTATCATTATTATGCTAAATAATCTCTTCCTTTATTTCCTAATAGTCTAGCTAAGATTGGGCATCCTTATGTCATTCCTACTTAAGCTGGAAGTCGTGGCTTTGCGAAAGTTAAAAGAAATTTTAGAAAACCTCTTACTTTCCATATTATTTAACTTCTTATACATCAAATATAGTGGTGATTTTGGCGAGAGTTAAAAATAATTTTAAAAAACTTCTTACTTTCCACATTATATAACTTCTTCTTATACATAAGATACCTAATTATAAATATAGCTTAAATATAAATTATAACTATATAATAAAATTGTTAAAATAATATAAAATACCTAAATACAAATACAAACCATAATTCTAAAAATAATAAATTAACGTTACATTATAATTAATATTTCCCAAAAATAAATGAAATGGAAATATTTATAATAAATATATATTTATTTATTATATATAAATAATTAATTAGATATAGTATGCAATACAAAAAAATAATATATTAAAAAAGTAAAATTTATTTTAATTTGAAAAGTTCAATATATAAATTTATCTATGTTACAGGGTTCGTCAAACTTTAACTTTGAGGTTCGAATATTGGCAAACCTTAAAAAAACTTTGAGGTTAGGCGAACCTCATAGCTATTGACCAAGTCCATAGATCAAAACTCATAACCTCATGTCACAACTCAAGCTTGTAATCTATCCTTGCACTTTCCAAGTTCATGATAGCATTTTTTACATTTATTGATGTTGATATCTTACTATTTTATCCTATATTTCATTTTAAAATTAATATATATGTATATATATAATGTATATAGATTAACCTAATGGCGAACCTCATATAAACCTTGTCAAAAAATTCGAACTTGAATTGAACTAATCATTGTCGAACCCAAACTTAGACCCGAACCATATAACTTAGAAATTCACACATAGTTATTTTTTTATAACTTTAATATTACGTTTTTTAATTAAAAATAATACATTTAATTTACATCTTAATTATATCATCGTTTAATGTGCTTCATGGTATAGGAATGTGTCTTTTCTTTCCTATTATTTTGTATAATTTAAAGTTCTAATTGTAAATAATATTTTAGTAAATAATTTTAATATTTTTTATTTAATTAGAATTGGAAATATTTATATTAAAAATTGTGCAGGGATACAACCTTACATCAATATTATAAAATAGAGTGTTCAAATTTATAAAATAGAGTGTTTTTCTTTTGAGTTTATTGTTAGAGTTAAGCATTTTCAAGAGTAATTGCCAAAATTCTCTAATTACATTTATTGCAAAACTAATTAGCATAAAAATATAAAGTCTCTAAAACCACCCCTAAAATATTAATACATTTAAACTTCACACAAATTAAATAGGAGAAACTTAACAAGCATTAGTTCTCTACTCAAACTCATCATCAACAAGAACATTCAATTTGGGTGACATCCCATGGTCACAAAAGAAGAATGAACCAAAGAAGTCTCACTATGAGGAATTTGGATTGTAGTAAGTTGTAGTTCAAATAATTATTGATGAAGCATTATCATTTTATCCTCAAGACTCTACTATTCGACTTTGTGCTCCACCAATAATTCTATAGCAACAATTAGAGTTGACATAGTTCAGTTGTAATGAGGTTGGAGATGCAGTAATTCTTACTGCAATTATCTTATAACCCCTACCCACTTTGTTGGAGGTACTTTATGAAGGATTGATTTTGTCATGCAACTAGTTTCAACACCTTGTAGGATCCCAAAAATCGGTCCACTAAAAATGCTCATTTTTATCCTAGGTAGAGAGGACACTACGTCCCAACGCACCCAAAAATAGACAAACCCCCTTTTCTTCACCAAAACCATGACACTCCCAACATTGAGAAAGTAGTCTTATGAGCCTATATAACAATTCATGTAGCCACCTAAACTCGGTGGAGGATATAAATCAGAGAAGAAGAGACAAAGGGTGGTGAAAGAAACCCCAAATTCCCAAACCATAACCTTAAGAATAGGGAAGGTAATTAGTAAATCGATGAACAACATAAACCAATTTGAAATAGAAATTTCAACCTTGGGAGGCCTACACTTTAGAAAAAACTAAATGTAGAGGGAATTCACACCATTCTTGGCATGCTTCCAAATCACAAATGATATTGTCTTCTTCCCAACTAAAACCAAAGAATCCCAAATTGGATTATCGCCAAAAGACAAAGGATACACTTGGGTTTCAACATTGATAGATGCTATAATTAAATTGAGAAACCATAAATACAAAGGCATACATATGACATAAATGATAGTGATGGTACGTTTGAGAAAAGAATTGTTAAAAAATTGATCTGATAGATCCCACAAGGAATTGTGTAAGTCTAAAATCTCTTGGAATGCAAAAAACTCCCACTCTCGCCATCTGAATTGATGTGCAGATGTCACCTCATGAAGTTGAAGCATGAAGTTGCTCATATGGGGTGTGATCCATTCATGCCAAAGGACAATGAGGACCTGTAGATTCATTGTACACTAGTGAAATTCAATCTCCCACCACTACTCACTGAATACAACATTAAAGATACTTCACCATAATAAACCATGACCAGCCCCTCCATGCGCACACATGTTTGAACCCTAGTAGTTACTGAGTTATAAAAAACCTGCATGGGAGGCATGTGGAAAGAGGGAAAGTTCACTCCCTCTAAACCCATTTTTTCAACTAGAAGTGTTCCTTGCAAGGCGAACCAACCCCAAAATGGATGAATTCATGGGATGAGAGAATTAGAGGCTTGGTTGTTGACTAATAATGATCTCCCCATTACTCAAATTGTTTATTTTCCATTATGTCCACCTTGAAATTATTATGCCTCAAAACATAAAAGCATTTATAAGAAGATAATCAAGAAAAACTTAAACCTTATACAACTGAGGATTGAATTGAGTAGAAGGCTTTTAAGTTTGGTTCCATTCATAAAGTGGCCTATAATGATTTTAGCATCCCCAACTATAAGAATCCTTTCAATGTAACTTGCCTTGACCAGAGAAAGCCCTTCAAAGAGCCCATGCACTTCAACTTAATTATGAAAAGTCGCCTCCAAACTCTAAGTGAAACTAGTTTCTATTTATCCTCTATATATAACATATTAATATAATAAAATAACTTTATATAACATAGATAATAATCACAAACCAAAATTTTAATATAAGAATGAAAAACTTTTATTTCATAGCAACAATAAAAAAATATGATTGTCAAAATTAAATTTTAAATTAATACAACTTTTAATATAAAAAATACTCTATAGGCATTTCAATTTATATACTATTTATTATATCTATATATATATATATATATATATATATATATATATATATATAATATATAATAAAAAATATCTCATTATAATTATAAATGAATATAAATGTTTATAAAATGAAAAATATAATATAAAAACCATAAATAAAAATAAAAAAAAATAATAATAAATATATATATATATAAACTTTTAGTCAACAAAACTTCTAGATAACTTTCTTTTGAAAGTACACTTGTGACATGAGAAAATTGTTGCAATTAATCTCTCTTTGTCAAAGAACATGTGCATATGATCTAACCAAACCTCTCAAATTCCATCTCCCCACACCTGGTCACATTCATATGTAAAGTTCCCTTCTGTGTATACTTAATTAATTCGACTGGTAAAGATCAATGAAAACATAAATCACATTCAAATGTTAAACAAATTTTAAATTGAAAAAAAAATCAAATTTTTTTAAATGGAATGAAATATACTTTTTTTTAAGTATATAATATGTTTATAAGAATAATATTTTATAATTAATAAATATTTTTTTTAATGTCAATTTATTAGTTATAATATGTTTATAAGAATAATATTATATAATTAATAAATATTATTTTTAATATCAATTTATTTATTAATTTATTTTTACTTCCCCTTTTAACATTGTGGTAATTGAAAAAAACAAATATAATGATTCATTATAATTTATAAGTTTAGAGTCAGTAGTGAAAGAAAGAATTCATTTTTTATTGAAATTAGAGGTATTAGATTTATGTAGTTTTTTATTTGATTTGATTTGGAGAGGCTTTATTTAGAATTATCACTATTAAGGATGAAAATCGTGTATTTGTATTTTTTCTTTATTTTTAGTTTGAATTTTTTGACCAATAATGTTATTTTTTTTGGAATTGTCAATTGTTGATTGACAATATTTTAGTCTATTTCATCTTTTCTTTTCTTTTTTCTCGTAATAATTCTTACGCGAGCCCACCTGAAGGGGCCTCACGTCCAACCAGCTCAATACATAGAGCCTAATCCTGATGGACCTAAGGAGAATTGAATTCACACCTCATGATAGAGGGCCGAAGACTTGGCAAGGGGGCTCCAACCACTTAGGCTACCCATCAAGGATTTTAATCTACTTCATCTTATGAACGCTACCATTCACATGTTTGCATTATTGGTTTAGATTTATGTTCTTTGTTCCTTTTTGACTAAGCACATGCATGAGGATAAGAATCTTAGACGTGCTAAGGTTGTTTGCAGAGATGACACTAAAAACTTGTAATCTCATAATCTAGAACTTGAACCCATCCAAAATTCCTAGCTAAACCCTAACTAATATCAATCTCAATACATATTATTCCATATTTGAAAAGATGTACTTTAAGTTTCTTTTGATTTTATTTAATATTACTTCCCAAAGCATTGTCAACGTCTTTAAGAGTTGATACATGTCAAAATTGAAGGGGCGGAATTGGAAGACAAACTAAACTAGAATTTTTTTTATAGACATAATGGATGGATCAATAATAGGAAATTAAGGGGTATTTAAAAAAAACCCACTTTATCCTAAAATAAGGGGTTCTCCTCTAAATCTTTTTGATAGTCAACATGACTTTCAAATTGAACAATAGACAAATCCTTGGAGTATAAATAAACCTCAAAATGTTGTGTCCATGTTAAAAATGCCCATTGATACAAATTTGAAGTAGAAAGCCACAAACCAGTCAACCTACAAATTAGTAAATAAGATTAATAAAATGAAAGCAAGTTTATAACATTTAGCTAAGAGACTTCCAATTTGGGCACCTCTATATATCTCCACAATCTGCACATTAAACATGGGAGGGTTTGAAGTAGCTAAATTGATGGGTTTGTTCTCAATTGTATCCTTAAAAGAAAGAGGGTTTGAGGATGGAAAACCACCATTACTCAAAGCACTACCATGCAAGTACATCATTAAAGTGATGATTGAATCTTTGACAATTCCATAGTCAAATAATAATTAATTATCATCAAATTATATACCTTTAGAGAGAAGTTAAAAGAAGTTATTTCTCAACCATTGAAACATCCTACTTAAGAATCAATTTATACTAATATATACAATATTAACATAGATTTGAGGATAGATGTGGTCTTTTGTCATGGAATTTATAATAACATCATTACTTAGAATTATGTATACATATTACATAGTTACTTTTCTCTCACATATAGTTGGTGTATATGTTATAACATTAATATCTCAATGTTATTAGTTAAGATGTGCACATTTCAATGATACTCTAAATAAAAACTATCCATTCTTAGTATAAGGACTTATTAGTTACAATTTTGTTATAGTATGTTACTTATTGACATAGGGGCTTCACATTGTTAACCAACATCTTATCATGTTCATTTATAAAGTGGGGTTTTTAAATTGTGAAAAATAAAGTAAATATATTGTAGGTATTGGAGGGTGGGGGGTGTGAGATGCAAAGGGATTTATAGGTATTGGGGGTTATAAAAGTGGGTATCTAGTAAAAACAAGGAATTTTATTGGAAACATGTATTTTGTTTTAAAGAAACGAGTAGCATTTTCATTATATAGATTAGAAAATGACCTAGTCCCATACAAAATTCAAGATTGTTCTTTCTGCCACTTCCATCAATTTACATTGGATGGGGACCTTATTGCTACCATTACTATTTACATATATTCTTATAGCAAAGCTATAACTGTAAACTCTCCATAAAACACCACTATATTTTGTACATCGATATCGCATATATATAAAATTAAGGCGAATTATTTCAGGTGCTACCAAGCTCAGCTTCTTCACCCACGGGATCATCCACAAAAGTGGTAAGTTCCTCCACATCATTCTCTTCTTCATCTAGGACCCGCACAACAGAAGCAACCTCGGCATCAGCAACGTTGATGACCATAGCACCCCCAACCTCAAAAACTTCCTTTAATACCTTGACAATCTCTACTTCCACCTTAGTTTTGATATTTTCGACCTTCTGTTGAACACTCAATACATCTATGCACTGGCCTTCCATGGTCTTGTGCGGTAGTTCCAAATATTTTTCCATTCTAGATAATTGGGCGTAAATAACATCCATATTTTCATTCATTTCCTTGACGATATCCTTTACTACTTGTTTACAAGAACTCTCCACCAGGTTCTCAATGCTATTGTGCCTCAAACCATAGCCAGACCCCGAGCTACCAAGCCCTGAACCTCCCCCACTTCCATTTTGCGTGGAGGATATCTTTGCAGCAATATGCCTCTGAACAATAACAATATTTTGGTTAACTGACCATAGCCAACTGAGATATATAATAGCCTGATCAATCCCTACATCCCCCCATTTCTGTCCTTGATAAATGCAATATGATTCAGAGTCTTGTAAATGCCAATTCCTTCCATATTTCCCACCACCAGAAATGACCAGGATCGTAATACGATGGTACCTTCTTCCCCTGGAGGAGTAGCAATATTACATATTCTGGTGAGTAACTGAAACCTCAATGCCCACCTGTCCTCATACATGATTTTCCTTCCAGCGGCACCACACCTATTCCTTAACTCACCACCTATTAACCCTGCAACCAAGGCACTGCGAAAGAACCTCTGAAAACTGGCCTTCTTAACTACCATCTTGCAAAGGAACTCAGGGAGTTGGCCTTCTTAACTACCATCTTAATACTCTGACGACCCGTACCACCACAATACAGCATCGTCCTATTGTAACTATTCAAGGGATGTGACATGAAGAGTTTTTTATTTATGCATATTCGACCTTGTTCTAATAACAACCTCGCGTTGACCTGACCATCCGCCATATGGTTATTGGCACGCAACACATGGAACAAATAAACCTTTCAAATTCTTTTAGCAAATAAATAATCCTTACCATTATTGAGGAGGTTTCATCATCTAAGATAATGACATTCTCGAGGAGCTTTACACATGTTTGGATGATCATCATGGAATCGCCAACTATATACAAAGTTTTGATACCATTAGCCAAACTTATTTTCAAACACTGCTAAAGGGAAAGATCCTTCACTTGATTATTTTTCATAATTCCAAGACCCCATTCATACTTTATTTTTGTTTTTTCTTCGAGGTTGATGATTACCCCTCCTACTCCATCCTCCCCATTTATTGGAAACATGTATTAAGAGGGGCGTTCACCAATAATATTTGAGATGTATTTATTAATTTCTATTGAAATAAAGTGCATTATTTACTATCCCAAGAATGCACACACCATGTTATAAGTTCATGAAGTGAAGGCCTCGTGCTATTAACCCTATTAATGTTGTCTTATATGAGTTCCACAAAATTGAACAAAGTAGTAAATGGAAACAATGATCACAAAATGTTAAGGATGTCAAATTATCTAGGAGTTGCATATGGCTTTATCTATAAAGATAATACCAACATGTAAATTATAAACAATGTCTACACATAAGCATAGAATAAGATAAAATCTACCTAAATTATAAAGTTACAATGAACATGAGAATTATTATTAACATTGTAGGGTGCATTTAACATATTAAATTGTCTATTAAAATTTTGGTTCTTAAATGACCATTTTACCAAAATTTCAAGCAATGATGCCATTAATGAAAACCAAAATTAATTAAATGCATATATGTGCAACTTCATAAAATGCAATAAATTATGAAAACATGGAATAATAGATTATCATGGTAACCAATGTCAATGATCATAATATTACAGATAATATGCAAAATGGATATTTCTCCATAGCAATATATCTCATTTATTAGTAAATTCATAATCAGAGGCATAATATGTATATTTTAATTGAAGATAATCTAAGAAACTAACTATCTAATTTTTCACCTAGTATAAGCATCATATGTAAATGCCACCCTAAAGTTAGGTTGTGAGGCAACCAAGAAGAAGGAACCAAGGTGCTAAAATTTAGCTCAATAAACCAAAGCCAATTTATCTTATGACCAAGACATTCTACTCATTACATAACATTCCAAGGATCTAATTCATTCAATAAACAATAATGTCACTCTCTTCCATTGCGCTAGAAAACACATGGAATATCTTCCAATTTTTTACTAAGTTGTCCCTTCGGAATATTCTTCCCTTACATTTCTCTTTAGTGTAGATAAAAAGAGTCCAATGCACTTTTTGCTTTTTTTGAATAGCTTGTAAGGATAATACTTGGCTTTCAAGCATCAAACTGGTGAGTGAATGTTTCCTAACCCGCCTAGATTCTATGTTCATCAACAACCATGTCTCTATTATCCACGGTATGGAATTCCTATTTCTAGGTGTTTAGTTGGTCAATTTCCATATTGGTTAATGGTTTGTTGCATAGTAGGCATTGTCTAGATGGTTGGTGGAATTCAGTGTGTTGGCATTGATGTCAACCAGGCTAACATTGATGGAAACCAAGCTAGCAGCGATGGAAACGAGGCTAGCATTGATGTGAATGGTGCATCAAGATCAAGGGGAGTAAGCTATTTGTGGCTATAGTTCTTGGTAGAGAACCATCATAGTAGAAGGATGAATTAAGAAGCTAAAATTACACCTATGATGGTTAGAGATTCCCAGGATTTGGAGGAGCTTCTACCTCAATATATCATATCAAGTGCTCCTAGCAGTGGCATAGTTGGATACTGATCAGAAAGAGATTTCCAATAATAAATGGCCTCCTGGAAAGAAAGCTATTGTCGATTCAAGTCAATTACCCCCAAAGTCAAAGTTGCAAAACTAAATATGCAGTGGGGTCATGGTGGTGGTGATTAAGTTTACTAGTTGGATAATGTTGGCAGAGTTTTTTAATGGAGCAGTTAAGTGAAGGATTGAATGGATGTGGGAAGAAAACATAACAGAAGAGAAAACTTGCATTATTTCACGGTGAATCCCATTACACAGTTCATCCTGGTGGAGGTTTTCCCTAGATGGTTCCACAGGTGCGTGCAAAGGTGAAGGCCCGAGATGGTAAACAATTGAGCGAATGTGGCGGGAAGCAGTTCAAGTGGAAAGAGAATTGATTGGTGCATTCTGCAGAGAGTGGAAGTCCCACTTCATAGCTCATCCTAACGGTTTTTCCCTGAATGGTTCAAACAATGTGCAAAGGTGAAGCCCCGAGATGGTAAACAGTCGCGCAAACATGGCAGGCAACGGTGCCTGCAGCAAAAGTGTTGATTGCTAGAGTCTACAAAGTGGGGAGGTTCCACTTAACAACTCATCCCGTCGAGTTTACCACGAATGGTTTAAAGTTCTTGCAAAGAAAATATTTTAGGTGTGGAAGTGTCGAGCTAATGTGGCAAAGCAGTGCAATGTTAAAGAAATGGTTGGGACCCTTAAAATTTTGATAAAGGAATTTGATGCAAAACCATGGCTCGGGAACATTTTTCTCTCTCCTTCCTGATAGGCATGTGGAAATGTTCTATTGGATCATGAGGACATGATCATGATGTCATCCCAGAGGTCCTATCTCAGGAGGTTTCAAAGGCACGTATAAGAGGAGCTTGATGGATAATGTAAGCTAGAGATGATGTCATCATGATGTGGTAGTATGGAGGACATATCACATACAAATTTGGTATATTTGGGTACCCAAGCGGGCCAAAAATATGTGACATGTGGACCAATCTTGAGGCACAACTTGGAAACAGTGACATAAGCATGATATCATCCTTGAGGCCTTAACCCAGAGGAAATAAAAGGGTGTAAGTGAGAAATTTGTGGGTTGACTGAGCAGTGAGACATGTAGGCATCGTATTGTCTATGACAAGTCATCCTCATAGGATATTGTTTGGTTGATGCATGCATTAGGGGTGCCCACATAACACGTAAGCCAGGACAACTTACCCCAAAGGAAGGAAAGGCATGATGGGAAATTAGGTTGGGATAATGGTCTCATGAGACAGAAATAATGCCAAACTTTGACAGCTTTGTCAAATGACAAAAGGCACTCCTAGGGCATGGATTTTGTGGCATTGCACATGTTATTATGAATGAGGGCCTTTTGGCCAAAGGAAATGGAAAAGCATTTTGGGCTAAGGGCTTAACTACTGTGGATATGAATGGGTCGGCGGCTACATAAGTGTTGGGGGCTTGTCACAAAAGGGCTCAGAGCATAGTGTTAAAGGCATGGATGAGTCAACATATTTGGGAAAGGTATTTCATATTTGGTAGGTGATCCATATGTGGCATTGTGCCACACTTATGGATAATGGAGCATAGAATGAGTTGACAGCTAGAATTGCTAATGGAGTCAATGGCGAATGTTGAGAGCTCTAGATCAAGGAAAAAAGGACCACGGTTGGAAAAATTGCTTATTGGGCATGGTTCAAGAAGAATTAGTCATACCTAATTGTTCCTCATGCCAGGAGCTTGAATTAAAATTATGGTGTAGCGACTACAACCACCCTCCAAAATTTTTCCTATGCTTGATTTTGGAGCCTCCCTTCTAAATCACAGTAGCTCATCTTGCACTAATCCAGGTACTTGTGCTTTGATTGAGCCTCATCATTTTCATATTATTTTGTGTTTGATTACTTGGTTTAACGTCTAACCCACAAGCCGGTATCTTGACTTGTTTTTCATCCAGTCTCGGGCTTGCCTTAGAGAACTGCACAATCCTTGAGGGCAACCAGCCTTTCTCTTAGGAATTGTGCATTCCAAGCTGATAGTGAGCCTTGAGCTCAAGAATTGCACAACATCAGATGACAGTTAGCCTTGAGCTAGGAAATTGTGCAGAGCATCAGAGGACTCCTAGAGCCACTCAACCCAGAAATTGCGCAAAATCCTTTCTCCTCAAAAGCTACTCAATGCATGAACTAAAGAGTTTCCCAGTTCCTCCCATAACTGCGGAATCTCTCCAAGAAATGCATGGTAGTTTTTCCTGAAAAGAAAATAAATCAAGAATTGAAAAAGCATCCCTAAAAAATAGGGATCTGTTTTTAGCAATCCAAAGGAGGCATTTGAGTTATTTTGGAAAATGTCGTCAAGTGTCGCTTTTTCCTTGATTTGTGGCATGCACATCATAAACCCTAATTTGACCAAAACTATTTAATTGACATTGATAGAAGTAATTGCACATCTGATCTTGGAGTTCTGGAATTCCTGAGGAGATCAAGGAACCTTTGGTGCAATCGTCGTCGCTTTTCCAAGTAAGTTTTTTTTTCTAGTCTTTTGCCGCTTTTTCTGTCACTTTTGGTTGTTTAGCTTGTGAGAGTGTTTTTTCACTTGTTTCTTTAAACGACTGCTAGATTTTAATTTTTTTGAGCTTGTAGAAGTGTTGTTTCAAGTTTTAGAATGCATTTCCGAAGTATCACATGTATTTTCCCATTTTTGCACCAACGGTCGTCGTTGCGGCGACTCTCTTCACATGCTTCATTTTCCTTCAGTTTGATTGATTCCTACACTTGTTTCACTTGCGTGCATCATCACTTAGTCAGATCTACACTCAGCATCACACCATCCTTCAGATCTGCTCGATTTCACACTCCCCTTAGGCAGATCTGGGCTCCCCTTGCCCAGATCTTGTATTTCCTTGCATGCACTGCGCATTTTGTGAGCTCAAGGCCTTTGCCTTGGCTTTTGGACTTGCGCAGAAGTTGTATGCGCTTGGATCCAACTACGCACTACAAAGTTCCAGGAGCCAACCTCCCAACTTGGCCACTTAGACTGCGTAATGCGCATTCTCTCACGGCTTGTGCCCAAGTTGAACTACACATTGTGTAGTTCCAATCAGCAGACTTCCCAACTAACTACTTGTGCAGTTCCCGTAATCAGCCTGTGACCAATGTGAACAAAATTGTGCATTCCCTCCCATCGTAAAGCCGATTTGTCGGTTGATCTTGTCTTGAAGTTTCTTTGGTTTTTGAGTTGACATTTTCTTACCATGAGTGCTCTCTCTATCCTACATGTACAACAGTTGTTAAGCATCTCTCACGAAGTTAAATTTAACAAGGAATCCAAGAGAGCTGCATTAAAGGACACCGCCGAGAGCAGTATTAGGGAAGCAGTTGAGCAGATATCAGTTGATCTACCAATTTATGCAGAAACTCAGTTATTCATTGAAGAGGGCACAAAGTTGACATGGAAGCAAATCAAAGATACTTTTGCAAAGGACTTCAAGGAAGACTTAAAGGACCAACATGTGTATATCAATATCTAGTAGTCAGGCCTATATAAAGTTTCATGCAAGTACCCTGCCTTCCTGTGTGCGGACATTATCAGTTGGATTGTCTCACACATAGATCAAGATACTATGACATTGAGCAATGCCAGTGGGATAGATCTTTGCACTTTCACAACGGAGAACTTTCAGTGGATATATCATTTACCTAAGCTAGTGAGGCGCATGGACGCACTTTTCCATGCCACCCATAGCCATGTGAACACGAGGGATATATTCAAGAAAAGGGCGAAAGAGTCATTAAAGTTTAGACAGACACCCAATCATGTTTACAAGAAAAAGTCTCTCAGGAAGGCTTACCAATTCTTGATCATATTTCAATGCAAAATATATCGTCAATAGAAAACAGAAACCTTTCCTGAAGGTTGGGTAATCTTACTAGACCAATTGGTGAGTGATGGGAGGACATTCAACTAGTCGTACTTGTTGGCTCATCAATTAAAAAACCATGTGGCTAAGGCTCAGAATATTCCCAAGGATGAGCAAGCGTGATTCTACATGTCTTCATACTTCCTGGATGCAATTTGGGCCCAGCAATAGTTTCCTAGCATGAGCTGGACATGGACACTAAAAGGGATTTCCATCAATATATATTGTAAGTTGCTTTTTGATTATATCTGTCGAGGAGTAATGGTGAGGCTAACTAGCCATTTCATAAACTCGTTGTACAAACTTATCTTTCAGGAGGATCCACCTTACATGTCCTGAGAAGCAATGGAGGTGATACTTAACATTTCATATTGGTATGCCTCACCCGGTGGCACCTTCATCAAAGTGTTTAGAAGAGATAAGCCTCTACATGTTCTACCAAGGTATTCCACTAACAAGTTGATCATGAAAGTGGTATTATATCACCTTTCCATAAGGTTTTCGGCAGGACTGCATAGGAAGAAGGAAGCGCCATGGCCCACTCTTCCTTTGCGGATCGGATTGTACGAGATTAATAGCTTGAAATATGTAGATGTTGAAGCTAAGGATATATTGAAATCAGAGTTCGGCACAAAATAATTTAATGATGTCGAAGCTAAGGATATATTGAAATTAGAGTTTGGCGCCAAATAATTTAATCTCTATGATCCCCACAGTATTTGCAAGAACCACTGTATGAAGGTGTATTATCCATGTATCCACAGGGACATTTCACTGGCACGTGAAGGACCCTTGGAGGTATTACTACAATTCCTCCAAAAGAGTCGGTCAGTATAAAAACAACTTTGAAGGTTGCTCTGTAGGTAGCAGCAGCTCAAGATGCAACAATGACAGCAGCAGTGAGCAACAACCTAGTGCAGGACAATGGAAAGAGGAAGGTTTCTAAAGATCCAAAAGAAGAGAAAAGATGAAAGATAAAGGTAGATCCCCTTTTGGAGAAAGAAGCTTTTGTAGCAGAAGCAAAGAGGGAGAAGCAGACAAAGAGAGCAGAATGAAGGAAGAGAGAAAAGCAAAGGTTGCAGGAAGCAGAAAAAAATTTGCAGGAGACGAAGAAGAAGTTGAAGGAAAAGTAGGAGTTGAGGAGAAGAGAAAGAGAATAGAAGAAGAAATAAGAGGAAGAAGAAAGCTAATGTGCAATAAGGAGAAAACAGTGCCCATACAGGTTGACAGTTTGGAAAACCAAGTAGCTGAGGAAGACAGTGAACAAATGTAGGATTGGTAGCTTGCTCCGCAGATTGAGAAACTGGTTGAAGTGAAAGACATGGAGTTGGAACAGGGGCCACAGAATGAAGACACTGACCTTATGCCGATAGCACCCAAGCTCATCTCTCGATCTCCACCACCTCCAGTGTCAGAACCCATTCTGAGCGAGCAAGGAGACGTTATTCTCCTTGATGATGATATAGTCATGGATGTGTACAATCTATCATTTGATTAGTTGCAGAAGAGGATTGTACCAATGTGGAGGAAGTACTTTTGGTATGATCACACATCGCCTTCATTCATGAAGGAAAAGGTGATAGTGTCAGACACACGAAAACATCTAGATGCCCTTGTCAATGCCCGCTTGGCCTATGCATGAGGCACAAGCTCAAATGTTAAGTTCTTGTTGGCCGAGAATGAACAACTCAAAAATAAATTGTAGGTTTCCATGCAAGAGATAGAAAAATTCAGAGAGCAGAGTGAATTTTCGACAATGAGGGAGATGAGTAAAGTGATACTTGTTGAAGTATCAACACTTGAGACTACCATGCAGAAGCTCTATGACAGATTTGTTACAGTGCATAAAGAATTTTTCCATGTGCATGGCCTACAACAATAAAGCAAAGCGTTTGTTCAAACTCTCAAGAACATACATGCTTCCATCTCCCATGTGCAAGAGTGGCAAATGTGGTACAAGGGGAACCCGCTTCACTTAGCCAAGAAGATGAAGGCACATGCAGAGCTCGACAAAGAAAAAGTTAGGATCTTGATCCAGAACTATGGGTAGCTCACCCCATTCATTATCAACATACAGGCCTCATATGCATGGCTTTACAACAATTTGGATGTCATGGTGAGAATGCATAGGATCCCACCAATCGGTTCTCTCACCAAGGCTAAACCAAAGAACCAAGTATGGCTAGAGATCGATGAGTACATAGATTATCTAAGATGAGAGGTCACCATGTAAGACTTGGAGCTGAGCACACATAACATGTCGAAGTACAGTGGTGGTCCCATCATGGTCAACACCATGTTGCACATGCTTCAGAATGAGTTGGACACTGGTTCCAAGACCACATACCTGGATGTTAGGGAGGAAAGAGTCTGCAGTCAGAAATACACCATCAAGCAATTTGGGGACATGATCATGCAGTACCAAGCTTGGCATCAATATGTGATTGAGAAGCACCAAGTGGAGGTTGTTGAGTTGGTCTCACATGGTTACATGTGGAAAATGTAATATTATTTTCAAATATGTTGTAAGATAAATTCCAAGTGTCATTGTTGAATGTGAAAAGTCATCATGTTATGTAGTGAGTTATTTGTAAAGAATTTGAAGAGTCGTGAGGAAAGTCAAAGAGTCACAAATGGGAATTTGAAGGGTCACCCCACCCTTTGTTATAAATATAACCTCATAACTCAAAGAATGGGCTTTTGGGAGCCAAGATTTTGGCTAGGCTTAGGCTTAGGAAAGGCTTGGGAGTATTGTGATGAGCCTTGGCTTCTCCATAGCGTAGAGCAAGTATACTTCTTTAGAGGAGCAAGTGTTCTTGACTGTAATGTTCCACTATTGGGGATAGTGGTCTTCAATGGTGTATGGATGGATGGAGATTTCACTTATAATAATAATATTAGAGCCAACACGCTTAATTCATGCATATGTTGTTATTATAGTTGGACTATTCTGGTTGCTTTAGCAATGTATGTTGTTTAACTTACACATTTTCTTATGAACTACTTTGTATGCAATTGTATGAATCTTTTTGTATGTGTGTTGTTGCATTAACTCGTCACTTTAATTTGTGGACTATTCCGCATTTTAGCTTGTGATGTCATTCCTCTCATGTGTTCCTTTCAAGCTACGTACTATTGTAGGATTCTATGGGGCACACGTCCTCTTCCCTTCCATGTTTTAGAACCTTCATACATCGCACTTGAATCTCCACAGGGCCACACACTTTCTCTCACTCAAAGTTATATTACTTACCTTTGTGTGCTACCGCGGTCAAGGCATTACACTACCACCCATTGTTGGGACCCCTACTCCAAACAGTTTGAGGTCTAGTTGGTACTTCATACTAGGGAGATCCCCTGAATGTTGGCGAGTCCAACACCATCAACATTTTTGGCGCTAGAAGGAGGTCTAGATGACAATCTAATCCCTTGAAGTATGTTTTGAATTTTTGCACATATTCCACGACTTCTATTGAAATCATAACCCCAGCATGTTTCTCTCACGTTGTTGATTTTGAAGCGTTGGAGAGCATTATAGATGACTTGTACAAATATAAGTTCAATGGCGACAATGGAACACCCTTGTTCAGGCACATAGTTGCCTTCACTAACTTTTTTGATAGGCATGATGTCCCCTCAGATGACATTGCCTGTGGGTTGTTCGCTTTCATGTTCAAAGGGAGTGCAAAGCAATGGTGTCACATTTCATGCAATGTCTATACACTCTTTTGATCACATGTTCAAAGAATTGTGTCATGCTTTTGTTCTTTATCATTGTAAAGCACTTAATAAAAAGAAAAAATTTGTGAAAATCACCTAATGATTCTCTTGAGCATTTTCACGGTCGTTTTCTTCATTACTGTTATGAATTTCCTAAAGATGAAGCTGACTGGAAATTTTGGAGGAAATATTTCAGTCAATCAAATTTCTAAGAATCCACATGAGTTAGAATCTTTCGAACCTCTCCCAACATACCTCGGTGTTAGAGCTTCTAAATATGGGATGGACAAGGTTTTTGTCCCAAGGGACCCTTCATCCCCTTCTCATCAGTCATCTCTAGCTCCACAGGTCGAGGTGGGAGAAGTTGAGAATCCACTTGTTAATCTGTCACCATATCCTCCTACCTCACCTGCTCAAGATTTTTGTGCATATTTGCACTGCAAGCCCAATGGTTTTCATGTGGTCTTATCTCCTCAACCTCCATCCTTTGGTTCCTTTGATCCTCCGGATTTTGGTATGTTGTGTTCATCCATCTCGAATCTTACATGTGATGTTCACAAGGATCAAGTTCTGGACAGAGTTGGTGTTGAACAGCCAACCTGCACCATTATTTTTTATGAGTATGTGTGGGAGTTTGAACACAAATTTTTGGTGAAGGATGACCTCCTTCTGTCCGCACCTCATCCGCTTTATACTAACATCTTCCACGATTCTTCCATTTCTATTCCATCTTGTGAAAAATTATTTTCGGATTTTTCTACTTCTGATCATTCACAGAAGATGTGGGATTCCAGTGTTTTATTTGATTGTGGAGAGGACGGATCTATCTTCCCGAATCCACCCAATCTCTCATCTTACCTTTCCGGAAACATAGAGGGTGAAATTTCTTGTTTTTAATCATCCCCTCTTTATGATTCGTGAGATCATGAGGATGTCGGTGTCCATCATCTTGAGTTTCCTTATCGCAGTTGTCGTGATCTTTTAAGTCATCCATCTTATCACAATTCTGATTTTTCTATTGTTGATATTTATAAGCCACCGGTCTTTGATGACCCATCTTCTGATGAATTAGAAACTCCTCAAGTTTTCGAGGCACTTCAACCCGAGCTGGTAGTTATGTTAGGTTCTCATATCTTTGAGGTTAGTACCGCTTCAGATTAGAAATCTGTTGAATATTTCTAGGCTCCTCATCATTATGTTGTTTACACTGAAAATCAATCTATCTCATAGTTTTCACATCCTCCACCAAAATCACACAATACTATTGCTCATGCATTAGAGGAAAAGTACGTAGCAAGAACTCTTGCGAAACGAAAGTTTTCTTCTTTCTTTATGTTTGCTCATTTTTCAAGTCGAAGGTGTGTACATTCTTGTCTTTCACGCGCAATGTAACAGGACACCATGGTACGTTTGCAGAGTGCCTTTAATGTGATTTCCATTTTTACTTTTCTGTGGATGCATTCAAGCTTCAAACATATTGGTTTTCATTTCTTTATCTCTCTTATTGGTTGGTCATCTTGCATATCTTACTTGTCAATCATGCTTTCACCTACATGGGCCAACCAATGCGCGATGGTTGCATTGGAAGTATCACTTCACGTGAGTTGGTCCATGCTCTGCTTAGGTTAGGAGTAGGAGTAGTGTTTTCTTTTCTTTCTTGTTTCTTGATTTGCTTACTTTGTTTTTCTTTCTCTTACTTCTTTCCTTTGCTTGTTTTCTTTTGCACCCTTCGGTTAGTTTCCACATGAAACCATGTTTGGCTTCTTAGACAAGCAGGGTGAAACCCAAGAGTAACTTGTACAGCGATCAACACTTGGTATCTGTCTATTCCCTCTCTTTATGTGAATCTTGCATTTCTTCTAGTTGATGATACCCTGATTAAAAATACACTCCTTTCAGAGAGAGTCATGGTGGAATCACGATGCTTGCACTCTTAACTAGTACCACCTCCTCTAATCGATTTTCTATATTTGGTTAACCATTGTGACTCAATCAAGTAGATTAAGGAGAGGAGGAAACCTTAAAAGGTATGTCAGAGGTATATATAAATATCCTTCTTTGAAAGGACAACCTATTTTTCTCTAAATAAGTAGGGATCCATATTCTGCCTCACGAAATAAATAAGTTCCTATGCATAGTTCTTTGAAAAATAATAAAATAAAGGGCGAAAGAAGAGAAAGGCTTCATGAGCAGAGAGGTAAAGCAAGTAACTCTGCAGGGGTATTGTCCAGGCTTGCTGGCAGTAGAGCAATGCTTGTTTTCATGAAGTGACTCTATTGGGGTATTGTCGAGGCCTGCTAGCAAAGGAGCAATACCATAGATGAAACTAAAACTCTGATAGTCTATATTACTTGTGCATTCATATACCCCTCATCCCTAACCAAAAAAACTTAGTTTGACTTATCTTTGTATTTATGTTGTTGATAAAGAGAATAGTAGGGACTACATCTTTAACTCAAGATAGTGAAGAAGTTATGATGATCAAAGAACTGAACAATACTTTCAAAAGAGTTAGACTCGCTTTGCACGAGACAAGTTCCATATAGAGAGCTGGAGTTATACCAGTGTGTGACGAATGTTATAGCGGCTACAACCACCCTGCAAAATTTTGCCTATGCTTCATTTCGGAGCCTCCCTTCTAAATTACAACAAATCATCTTGCATTGATCCAGGTATTTGTGCTTTGATTGAGCCACATCCTTCTCATCTTGGCTTGTGCTTGCTTGGTTTACTATCTAACCCACAAGTTGATCTCTTGACTTGGTTTTCATCCAATTCCAGGCTTGCCTTAGATAAATACGCAATCCTTGAGGGAAACTAGCCTTGCTCTCGGGAATTACAGAGTCCAAGCTAACAGTGAGCCTTGAGCTCAAGAATTGCACAGCATCAGATGACATCTAGCCTTGAGATGGGAAATTGCGTAGAGCATGAGAGGCAGCCCAGAGCCACTCAACCCATAAATTGTTCAAAAGCCTTTCTGCTCAGAAGCTACTCAGTGCATGAACCAGAGAGTTGCACGGTTCCTCTAAGAACTGCGCAATCTCTCCAAGAAATGAATGGAATTTTTCCCGCAAAAAAAAAACACAAAAAAAAAAAAAAAAAAAAAAAAAAAAAAGCAAAAAGTGAAAAAGCATCCCTAAAAATAGGAATATAT
Organism: Pinus taeda; assembly: GCA_000404065.3. Taxonomy (NCBI): domain Eukaryota; kingdom Viridiplantae; phylum Streptophyta; class Pinopsida; order Pinales; family Pinaceae; genus Pinus; species Pinus taeda. The sequence continues at coordinate 111,862 of APFE030078626.1, read as the reverse complement.
TTTTAGCAGTCTGAAGGAGGCACTTGAGTTATTTTGGAAACTGTTGCCAAGTGTCGCTTTTTCCTTGATTTGTGGCATGCGCATCATAAACCCTAATTTGACCAAAACTATTTAATAGATGTTTCTAGAGCTCATTTTCACATTTTATCTTAGAGCTCTAGCATTCCTGAGGAGATCAAGGAACCTTCGGTGCGATCGTCGTCACTTTTTCAGGTAAGTTTTTGTTTTCTAGTCTTTTGCCGCTTTTTTGTCGCTTTTTGTTGTTTATCTTGTGAGAGTGTTGTTTCACTTGTTTCTTCAAATGAATGTTGTTTTTTTAACTTGTTTTATCTTGTAGAAGTGTTGTTTAAAGTTTTATAATGCCTTTCCCAAGTGTCGCATGTATTTTCCTGTTTTTGCATGAATAGTTGCCGTTGCGGTTACTCACTTCACATTCTTTGTTTTACTTTAGTTTGATTGATTCCTACACTTGTTTCACTTGCATGAATCATCACTTAGTCAAATCTACACTCGGCATCACACCATCCTTCATATCTTCTCAATTTCACACTCCCCTTGGGCAAATCTAGGCTCCCCTTGCCCGGATATTGTATTTCCTTGGATGCATTGTGCCTTATGGCAGTTCAAGGCCTCTGCCTTCACTTCTAGAATTGTGCAGAGGTTTTCCTAGCCTGGCTCCAACTGTGCACTATGTAGTTCCAGGAGTCAGCCTCCCAGCTTGGCCATTGAGATTTCACAATGCGCAATCTCTCACGGCCTATGCCCAGACTAAATTTTGCATTGTGTAGTTCCATTTAGCAAGTTTCCCCAATGACTACTGGTACTGTGTAGTGCGCGGTTCCCAAGTCAATCTGTGACCTCTGTGAACCATAATTGTGTAGTCCCTCCCATCTCGAGCCCAGTTTTCACTTGATCTTGTCTTGAGGTTGCTTTAGTTTTTGAGTTGACATTTTCTTTCCATGAGTGCCCTCTCTATCCCACAGGTACAACAGTTGTTCAACATCTCTCAAGAAGTTACATTTAACATGGCATCCAAGAGAGTTGCATCAAAAGAAACCACCAAGAGTAATATTGGGGAAGCAGTTGAGAAGATATCAGTTGATCTACCAGTTTATGAAGACACTTAGTTTTTCTTTGAGAAGGACACAAAGTTGACATGGTAGCAAATCAAATATACTTTTGCAGAGGACTTCAAGGAAGACTTAGAGGAACGGTAGGTGTATATCGGTATCCAACGGTCATGCCTATACAATTTTGCATGCAGGTACCCTGACTTCCCATGTGTAAACATCATCAACTGGATTGTCTCACACATAAATCAAGAGATTATGTAATTGAGCAGTGTGATCCAAATAGAGCTTGCCACTTTCAGGGAAGACAACTTTCAATAGATTTATCATTTACCCGAGCCAGTGAGGAGCATGGAAACACTTTTCTATGCCACCCATACCCATGTGAACATGAGGGATATAGTTAACCAATGGGTGAAAGAGTCAGCAAAGTTTAATCAAACACCCAATCATGTTTATAATACAAAGTCTCTCAGGAAGGCTTACTAGTTATTGATCATCTTTGCATGTAGAATATATGGTCAAGAGAAAATAGAAACCTTTCCTAAAGGTTGGGTAGTATTTTTGGATCAGTTAGTGAGTGATGGAAGGTCATTCAACTGGTCAGATTTTCTGGTTCATCAATTGAAAACCCATGTGGCTAAGGCTCAGAATCCACCCAAGGATGAGAAAGTGAGATTTTACATGTTTGCAAACTTCCTAGATGCAATCTATGCCCAGTAGTACTTTCTTGGCATGAGTTGGGCATGGAAATCGAAAGAGACTGTCATCATCATATATTGAAAGTTGCTTTCCGACTACAGCTACCAAGGAGTAATGGTGAGGTTAAATGACCATTTCATAATCTTGTTGTACAAGCTTATCTTTGAGTAGGATCTACCTTGCATGTCTCGAGAAGAAATGGAGGTGATACTTAATATTGCATATTGGTTTTCCTCACTAGGTGGCACCTTCATCAGAGTGTTTGGTAGAGAGAAGCCTCCACATGTTCTGCCAAGGTATTCCATTGAAAATTTGATCATGAAAGAGGTCTCATATCACCTTCCCACAGGGTTGTCAGCAATATTGCATAGGAAGAAGAAAGTGCCATGGCTCGCTCTTCCTTTCTGGGTCAGATTGTACGAGATTAAGAACTTGAAAGATGCAGATGTCGAAGCTAAGGAGATATTGAAATTTGAGTTTGGCACCAAATAATTTAATCTGTATGATCCCCACGGTATTTGCAAGAACCACTGTGCAAAGGTATATTATCCATGGATCCACGGGACATTTCATTGGCACGTGGAGGACCCTTGGAGGTACTACTACAATGCCTCCAAACTCCATGAGTCGGTCAGTATATCAACATATTGGAAGGTTGCTCTGTAGGCATTAGAAGCTCAAGAAGCAACAACGACAACAACAGTGAGTAGAAACCCAGTGAAGGACAAGGGAAGGAAGAAGGTTGTTGAAGATCCAGAGGCAAAGAAAAGCTACAAGATGAAGGTTGATCCCCTTTTGGAGAAAGAAGTTTTGGCAACAAAAGAAAATAGGGAGCAGCAGATAAAGCGAGCACAGTGAAGGAAGAGAGAAAAGCAAAGGCTACAGGAAGCATAACTAAAGTTGCAGGAGATGGAGAAGAAGTTGAAGGAAGAGCAGGAGCTAAGGAGAAGAGAAAGAGAAGAGAAGAATAAATAGGAGGAAGAAGAAAGGCAAGGCACAGTGACGAAACAAACAACGCCCATATAGTTTGAGGAGTTGGAACAACCAGTAACTGAGGAAGATGGTGAACGTATGCAAGATCGGGAGCTTGCTCAGCAGATTGAGAAACTGATTGAAGTGACAGACAAGGAGTTGGAACAGGAGCCATAAAATGAAGACATTAACCTTATGTCGAGAGCAGCCAAGGTCATCTCTCATTCTCCACCACCTCTATTGTTAGAACCAGTCCCAAGTGAGCAAGGAGAGGTTGTTATCCTTGATGATGATCCAGTCATGGATGTATACAATCTATCATTTTATGAGTTGCAGAAGAGTATTATACAAGTGCAGAGAATTCTCTTTCCAGATGATCATGCATCACATGCATTCATGAAGGAAAGGGTGATAGTGTCAGACACAAGAAAACATCCAACTGCCCTTGTTGATGCTAGCTTGGCTTATGCAGGAGCCAGAAGCTCAAATGTTAAGTTCTTGTTGGCCGAGAATAAACAACTAGCAAAGAACTTGGAGGATTCCATGCAAGAAGTGTGACAACTTAGAGATTAGAGTGCAGTTTCCACAATGGGAGAGATGAGTAAAGCGATACTTGTTGAAGTATCAACACTTGATACTACGATGCAGAAGCTCTATGAAATATTTTTCATTGTGCATAAAGCAGTTGTCCATTACACCAGTGGAGAAAAGAGTTTTTCCAAACTCTCAAGACGTACATGTTGTCATTGCCCATGTGCAAGAGTGGGCAATGCGTTACAAGGGAGCCCCGCTTCACTTAGACAAGAATATGAAGCCACAGGTAGATTTTGAGAAAGAAAAAATCTAGATGTTGATCCAAAACTATGAGCAACTCACCCTGTTCATCAGCAACATACAGGCCTCATATGCACCGTTGTACAACAATTTGGATGTCATGGTGAGAACACACAAGATCCCATCAATTTGTTCCCTCACTAAGGCTAAACCAAAGAACCAAGTCCGACTAGAGATCGATGAGTTCATGGAGGAACTAAGATGGGAGGTCACCAAGGAACACTTGCATCAGAGTGCACATAACATGCAGAATTACATTGGTGGTCCCATCATGATCAATACCATGTTGCACATGCTTCAAAATGAGTTGGACACAGGTTCCAAGACCATATACCTGGATGTTATGGAGGCAATATTTTGATATCAGAAAGACGCCATCAAGCAGTTTGGGGACATCATCATGTAGTACCAAGCTTGGCATCAATATGTGACCAGGAAGCACCAAGTGGAGGTTTTCGAGTTGGTCTTTTCCTAAATTGCAGAGTCATAGTGTTTTGTCTTGTTAGGTTCTCTTTAGCCTATTTTGCTCACATGGGTACATGTGGAAAATGTATTAGTATTTGTAAATATGTTGTAAGTGAAATTCCAAGTGTCATTGGTGCAATGTGAAAGGTCATCATGCTATTTATTGAGTTATTTGTAAAGAAGTTGAAGAGTCATGAGGAAATTCAAAGAGTCAACAAGGGGAATGTCAAGGGTCACCCCACCCTTTGTTATTAAGAGAACCTCATAACTCATCTAATGGGTTTTTGGGAGCCAATATTTTTGCTAGGCTTAGGCTTAGGAAAGGCTTGGGAGTATTGTGATGAGCCTTGGCTTCTCCATAGTGTGGAGCGTGTATACTTCTTCGGAGGAGCAAGTGTTCTTGATTGTAATGTTCCATTATTGGGGTTAGTGGTCATCATGGTGTATGTATGGATGGATATTTCACTTGTAATAATAATATCAAAGCCAAAAAGCTTTCATGCATATGTTGTTATTATAGTTGGACTATTCTAGTTGCTTTAGTAATGTATGTTGTTTCACTTACGCATTGTATTATGAACTACTTCATATGCAATTGTACGAATCTTGTTGGATGTGTCTTGATGGATTAGCACGTCACTTTAATTTGTGGACTATTCTGCATTTTAGCATGTCATTCCACTCATATGTTCCTTTCAAGTTGTGTACTATTACAGGATTCTAAGGGGCACACTTCCTTTTCCCTTCCGTGTGTTAGAACCTTCATACATCGCACTTGACTCTCCGTAGGGTCACACACTTTCTCTCACCCAAATTTATCTTACTTACCTCAGCGCGCTACTACGGTTAAGGCATTACACTACCACCCACTGTTGGGAGTCAAACGGTTTGAGGTCTAGTTGGGACTTCATATCGGGGACATCACCTGAACGTTAGCGGGTCCAGTACCATTAACAAATTGGAATGAATATTTTGTTCTCAGTATGGGTACGTAATCCCTTATCATATTATTTGTACACCATAACAACTTTAAGTCATGGGTTGCCATACTAGGGAATTTATGAACTCTAATGGTGTGCTACAGTGTTCTCCTTTAGTCATATGTGCCTTAAAGAGAAACAAATGAGATCCATGTTGTGTGTATAGGTAGAAATTAATGGAAGAGCTCCTTAAGCCTCATGTTTCATGGAAATTTAATTCTCTTCCTGGATAAATTCTCAGGTGCCCATTCTCATAATTAATTTAGTTATAGAGGCCAAGTATTCATACGGTTCAGCACAATGGAGAGCCATGCTAGAGTATGTTCTTGGGTAGTGTGATGGTAGAATAATGGCTGACAGATATTGCATCGTTCCATGTGTTACAAAGGAACAAAAATCGTAAATGATGATTTTGACAATGAGGGAATGCAGGATTGTTGAGAGAGATGTGTGGAGAGCTCTGGGGAGTGTGTGTGTGTTGCAAATAGAGGTTGAGAGTGTGCCTATTAAGAAGCTAAGGTCGAGAGTAGAATCTTGGATACATAAGGGTTGAAGAGAAGATAACAAAGAGTTGTTGTAGAGTGGACAATGAGTAGAGAGAAGACAATGTATGGTGTTGAAAATAGAAGGCTGAGAGTTGTGAATGCAAAGTTGATAACAAGCAAGGTGGTTTCCATTTATAGTGACATTAAGTTCCTTATTAAGTGTGGGTTGGGGCCTAAAAACAGGGATTTGGTGCTTCCATCTTAGTGGATATCTAAGTAGATATTGGGGGTTTGTGCCTCTTGCAAGTTAGTGCTCGTAACAAATCCATCAAGTCGGTGCTTCAGTTGGTGCTTCTGGTAAGTTGGTGCTTCTTGTACTTATGTTAGCAAAACATCTAAGGGATTTTTTGCTTCCTATGAGTGGTGGCTCACAGAAATTGATGTAATAGAGTAGGAGCTCTTATTTTACATCATAATAAAAATAAATATTTGGTGGTATTTCTCCCATAAGGGTTTCCACGTTAAATCCTCTATGTCCGATGTGTATTATGCTCATGGTCTTGTTGTGTATGTGTATGTGTTGAGTTAACTTGTTGTGTTATGAAACCAGCTCACAAACGATAAAAAGATAGATCAACACCTTAGAAATAAGCCTCTTCGAGGGGGCAACCTCCTTTACATTACACAAATGAATAGTTCTTGGATGATACAAATGACAAGATCTCCTTTCTATATATAGGGATATAAGGAGCCATAATATAATTAGAGCCGACATAACAATAATAATGTAAGGGCACAATAATAACAATAGTAGGCTTCTATGGGGCATAATAATAAAAATATGGGGACTACATGGGCACAACAATATAATAAGGGGGTTATACTAATAAAAATAAGGGGCTACACTAGTAGTATGGGGACCTAACATTCCCCTCTCCTTCAAAAAGTGTTGCCCCCAATGCTTGAGTAGTTATTGATGCTTTTGTATAAAATTATTGTCCTCCCATGTGGAGTCTTCGGAGGGTAAGTTCTTCCACTTGATGAGATACTCTGAAATTGAACAATTTCGTAGCTATCAGGTTCTTGTTTCTGTGACTACTCTAGGGTCCAATATGATTTTTCCTTCCTCGTCAAGTTGTAGCAATATTGTTTGAACTGGGATCTTCTACAAATTTTGAATGAGTGGTCACACTTATTCATCCTTCTTCCATTCATCCCTTGCTTCGTTTATCCAATCTGGTTGGATAATAGAAATAGCACAAAGCAATGCTTTGACATCCTCATCCTTTCTTGAGAGTGCATCTGCAACACCATTTTGCTTCCCTTTTTTGTAGATGATTTCAAAGTCACAACCCAACATATTTGTGACCCATTTTTTTTTGTTCTTCTAAAGATAATCTTTGTTCTAAAAAGTATTTAAGACTATCATGATCCATTTTTACTTTGAAGTGTCTTCCCATTAGATAAGGTTGTTATTTCTTAAGTGCATGTAGTATTGCCAATATTTCCTTCTCATAAATAGCTTGCTTGAGATGTAGCCGTAAAAATACCCAATTGCCTACATCAAAACTTCTTTCACTGCGATGTTGATCTACCTGTTGTTTCATTTGATTCTACACCAAAGTGGTGTTATCCTTTAAAAGTTGGAAAACTTGTTGTTGATGCTCGATGTGATCTTTCACTACTTGAATCTTTTTCTTCTTGATATGTCCTTCTATCTTGAGAGTTTGAGGAGTGGTAATTTCTTCCAATGCATTACAGGATATGGTCAGATTCATTTCTTAATGCTCGATGTGATCTTTCACTTCTTGAACATTTTTGTTCTTTATATGTCCTTCTATCTTGATAGTTTTAGGAGTGGCAATTCCGACCAATGCATTACAAGATATGGTCAGATTCATTTCTTCTTTCTCGATCTCATATTTCACTTCTTGAACCTTTTTATTCTTGATATGTCCTTCTATCTTGAGAGTTTGAGGATTGGTAATTCTTTCCAATGCTTTACAAGATATTGTCAGATTCATTTCTTCTTTATCTAGGGTTGTTCCCTGGTGTATATCCTCTTCTTTTGATGTTTCTTGATCCTTTTCTTCCTCCTCTTCATAATATATGTAAAATAATTTCTTCTCAACACACTTATGACCTTTAGTGTATTTGCTATCACAATTGTATCAAAGCCTTTTTTCTCTTTTTTCTTCCAATTGTTGTGGTGTAAACCTTGTAGGTTTTGGAAGGCTAGGAAAAAAACACTTCCATAATTATAGTCGTGAGTGGTGGGATTCCTTGTTTCCATAATTTCACTTTCATTTTTTCTTGCCCACCTGAATGCCTTCTCCAATGAATCAGGTTCCCAAAGACGAACCTCATGTTGAATGTTATCCTTTAAAGTCCCAATGAAAACATCAATCCTTTGCTTCTCTAGAATATAATTTACCCTTATATTCAATTTTTGAAAGTCCTCAATGTGCTCTTCCATTGAGCACTTTTGTTTGAGATTTATCAATTGGCTAAAGAAGGTGTTGCTCTTTGTATCCTCATAATGTGCTATCATTTCCTCCGTGAAAATTGACCACGTAACAAGTGGTTTACGAGAACAAAGCACTCTATACCATAAAAAATTATCCGATTCTAAATATGAAGATGCAATACGTACCTTTTGTAATAGTTTCACCTCATGTATATCAAAATATTGCTCCATCTGTAGTATCCAATTTACCGAATCCTTGCCATCAAACTTCCTCATATCGCCTTTTCTTGGTTTTAGGAGCTTGATCTTGAAATGAATATAACTCTGTAAGTTCAGATCTCCAAGTTCTAAAATTGCATCCTGCAGTAGCCCTCTGAGTCCTCTTTATAACCCTGCAAGTCTTATCAATATTGGATTCAGAAAGGAAGAGTTATGCACAATCTCCCAAGATGACCTGATTATAGACTAGTTCAATAGAGCGAACTTGTACGAAGTGCCCTATGTCACTGTTTCAACCTTCGGATCTGAAAAAATACACAGAAATATATAGTCCATCCTCTTTTTGTAACTTCTTACGAAATTTCAATATGGTGCTCAGAGAGACAATTATGACAATTTTCCCTAGGTCACCTATTTGGAATGTAATTCGGGAGTCTTCAAAAACCTTAACTTACTTAGATCATATCTCCAAAAATATAGTCAAACAAGCTTTGAAATTTGGACCTAGTTTCAGCATGATTTCATCTCAAATGGGTTTTTTGTTTAGCTTCTGAAATGTCACAGAAAAATAGTTATAGCGAAAATTCCACGATGACCTGTTTGGAGTAGCAAAACCCTAGAATCCAAAGCTCTGATACCAAATGTATGAAACTAGCTCACAAAAGATAGAAAATATAGATCAATGCCTTAGAAATAATCCTCTTCGAGGGGGAAACCTCCTTTACATTACACAAATGAAAAATTCTTGGATGATACAAATGACAAGACCTTATTTCTATATATAGGAGTCTAAGGGGTCATAATATAATCATAGTCGACATAACAATAATATTGTAAGGGCACAATAATAACAATAATGGGCTTCTATGGGGTATAATAATAACAATATGGGGACTACATTTTCACAACTATATAATAAGGGGGTTGTACTAATAATAACAATAAGGGGTTACACTAGTAGTATAGGGACCTAACATGTTGCAATTATGATTTTTTGGTGATTTGATCACATGATGGTTTCCAAGTTTGAATGTGAAAGTATAAGTTGACATTAAAAGAAAAATTAGCCTTAATATTGATTCACCCCACTATCAGTATTAAACAATGTTTCCAACAATTGGTATCAGAACCTGGTTCGTCCAAGAACAACTTAAAAACTTGATGGTAGATCAAAAGTAAACAATGGCTAATCAAGTTTGGCTAACACTAGAGGGAGTTCCAGGGATTAGACTATGATCTCTAGAGGATTAGAAAGGTATCCTACTTAATGATCATCGATGAATATATTTGGCTGTCTATAAAATATGGAGGGAATAATGAGTTTTATAAAGAAGCCAAGATGATTATAATGAAAAGGATATCAAAATTAGATGTTATTCAAGTGAGACATTGCCAAACAGAAAAGGAAGTGTTTCAAAGATTGCAATGTTTATATGGAAGTGATAGCAATGTGGCTTGGGAGAAGGTCAAAGAACCTTGTTGCTTAAATAGTGAACTAGAACATGCAGATGCTATTGTTGGAAATGATGATGAGAAGAAGAGAAGGAAGAAGAAGAAGAAATCATCCAAGAGAAGAGATGTTGAAAATATTAAAGATATTCCTCCCAATGTGTAAGTTGTTGATCATCACTCCAAGGATGGTGAAGAATAAGACTTGGATAAGAGGCTAGGTTATGTGGAAGGTAAGTTATTGCTTTATGATAAATTAAAAGAATTATATCAATCATTATCTATAAGTTCATGTGAAACACGTGAATATAGAGATAGCCATGCATCTAACAGGTGTGAACATAAACCTACATTAGTAACAATAGCTAATGAGGGTACCTTTGAATAAGAGGAGAGAACACACCATTAAAAAACTATAGAAAGATCCTATGTGTGATCATCTGTAGGAGAAAATAAAAGTACCCGTGGTATTGATAAAGAAGGGATACATCTCAGACCTGTGGAATATTCCATGGACATAAAGAGGAATTTTGATCTTTATGGTAGCTCAGCTAGCACCTCTGATAGAGAAGAAAAGGATCTAAATGAAAGGATCTATTTTAGGAAGAAGGTGATCTCTGCCCTAAAAGAGATCGAGGAGATATCAAAGTAAAATCTCAAGAAAAAGGCCCAGTTGCAAGAATATGAGCTTGATAATGAAAGATTGAGAAAAAAAATGTTGATCTTAATGCTCAACAAGTGAGCAGATTGAGTGAGATGTTGACCAATCAACTCAAGGAAAAAGAAACTCACTATGAGATATTACAAGTTGAAGTAGTCTCATTGAGACATGATTTAGAAGAGGCTAATCATAAGCTATCTCAATATCAAAAGACTAAAAATGGCTTCAAGATTTTGGATGACATTCTCAGCAAGAAAATACCTCCTTTCATCAACGTTGGTTTGGGATTCAATGAAGTTTTGAGCCTCAATAAAGAAAAGGTTGAAAGAAAAACCAACCAAGTTGAGGTAACTATGAATTCCAACATCAATAAATTGAAAAGGAGATGTTGGAAAGCAACAACGACAAAGGAAAACAAATCACCAACAGAAACAACAACAACAAGAGAAGGAAATGAAACATCAGCGAGGAGAGCAACAAAATAAAGTTAAGCTGCAAAAGAGAAGAGAAAATAGGAATAGCTTGAAGAGGCAACATCAAAGAACTGAAAATGGAATAAATTCAAATAACCATGGAAGGCACATGAAGAACCAGCAAAAGTCCTTTCTCCCTCCACGACAAAGGCTTTAAATAAAAGGTATCTTTTGTTATCTAAATCCTTTTCATGGTTATTGCTTTTCTCGCAACATTTATGGGCATAGGGCCATAGGTTGTAAATGGCTTACGAGAAAAAAAAAAAAATGTGTTGGATAGAAGCAACCCATGAATACATAAAGTGCCCAGGAGAAAGCATGTTGGCCACGAGAGAAGTTTTGACAGGAATGCTGCCAAGTATAGCAATCATTTTGCTCCATTCATATATCATATTGACTACTACAATTGTGGGAATTTTGGGAACAAAGCAACAAAGTGCAGTTATGAGAAAAAAAGGAAGCCCACTTAGATTTTTCATTGAAAGGAGGCAATTTGGAAATTTAATATAAGAAGAAGAAAAATGGAAGAGAGATATGATGTCTCCCTCAAAAGAATTCAGAGCAAATCCGAAAGAGAGCAAAAGGGTTATAGGAAGATTTGGGTGAAAAAAAAAAGGAGGAGTACCCTCTAGCACTGTGCAGCCAAGAGAGTGTCCTAAAAATGGCAAAGAAGAAGATGGAAGGTAATTCTCCTACTAAGACTTGGCCAATGAAGATGTGGAAGAAGAAACATGACAATCTACTCAAGGGGAGTAGATCCTCAGTTTCTCTTCATTAAGATAAGAGAATGGCCTCAAGTGAGGCCAAATAAATCAAATGAAGGGGTCAGAAGGAATTAGACAAAGAAATGTTTCTAAATAATGGAGGTATGGTCAAGTTTGCATGCCAATTATAATGATAAATTTGTCTATGTCGAATGTATCAACATTGCAAAAGAAAGGGAAGGAAAGAGTAGACAACATGATTTCAGGGTGAGTACACAACACTTTATGTTGTGAGAAGAAGATGGGTAGTGGTATAATTGTCGAGTATGAAGAGGCTCAGAGTAAAAACTAGGTCTACTGGATCAGGCCCCATGCAGAAGCAGGAAGGAAAAAACAAGAGATCAAAGAGCATTGACCTAGGGGGAACTACTTTAGTAGCAATGGCAGGCAACAATTTTTGGCCTCAGGAAAAAAATTTGTTGAGTAAATGAAAGGTTTGCATCTTGGGTGAAATACCCTTATTACATTTAAGTTGTGAATTTGATTAATCCTAGCAATCTTATGTTAATGAGCACAATTGGTACAAGATTTGCATGCACCTTATATTTCAATTGGGATCGTTATGTCAATTAGTGGTCTTTGGTTCATGCAAAGTAACCTTTTCGTGCAAGTGGATATTTCCTTTTTAGAAGGAGTTATAAGATTTTTCCAGTACATTGTCCAATTTGTATCAACCTTTTGGTGAAATTAGTATTAGCTAAGCAGCAGCCCCTATACATATTAGCATGATCTCAGGGGAAGTAGTGTTGACTATTATGATATTCAAGAGAAGTGATCACAGTCTCCACAACTAGAGCAACAGTGGAAGAATAAGCCTAAATGCATCACTAATGGTTGGTATTTTCATCAGTAACAATACCATTTCCAATTTTCATTGGTATCAATTTATTTTTAATTAGTATAAAAGATGCATTATCAGAGAGAGGATTCAGCCAATAGCCATATGATTATTCAAAGAAGAGGCAGTATATGTTCAAGGGAATCATATCATATATGTCTAGTTCCTAGAGCAGCAACACCTACAAGAAGACATAAGGACTTGTTTTGTAATGATTGATTCTTGTAGGTGTCTTTGATCATGATGTTTGTAGTTGAGTATGGGTGGTAGACTTCAAGAGCATCATTAAGGATATCAACCCTTGAGAAGAGAAGAATGCACATTAGCAGCTTGACCCTCTGTCAATAATTGAAAGGGGTAGATGTAGCAGATTGTAGCCCTTTTTCCATTGATGTCAAAGGGAGGGAGTAAGTTTTTGATGGCCCATGAAGAGTAGAGAAATCCATTGGTGGCTCATTCAAGGAGAAGTATGGAAGTAGCATGATAATTGGTCGTCAATGTGGATAAATGATGACGGACAGTAGCATCTAGTGTGTTGGAATTGATGCCAACTAGGCTAGCATTGATTTCAACCAAGATAGAAGTGATAGAAACTAGGCTAGCATTAATGTGCATGGTGCATCAAGCTCAGGGGAAGTAAGTTGTTTGTGGCTGCAACCCTTGGTGGAGAAACATCATAGTAGTAGGATGATGTAAGAAGATAAAATATTATACCTATGATGGTTATTATGTCCCAGTATTTGGAGGAGCTTATCCCTCAAGAGATCAACTCAGGTGCTTCTCGAAGTGGTATAATCGGATAGTTCTTGGAAATATCTTTCCAATGTTATGTTCAGGTTCACAAATGGTCTTCTGGATAAAATGTTATTGACGGTCAATATCAGGTACCCCAAAAGTCAAAGTTGCAAAACTAAATATGGAGTGGGGTCATGTTGGTGACTAATTTTAGAAGTCAAACAATGTTGGCAGAGTTTTTTAGTGGAGCAACTAAGTGAAGGATCGGGAAAACATGGGCAGAAAACATAGCAGTGAAGTGAATTTTCATTGGTTGGCAATGGAGACCATTGCATAGTTCATCCCAGTAGAGGTTTTCCTAGGATGGTTCCACAAGTGTGCGCAAAGGTGAAGGCTCGAGATGGTAAACACTTGAGTGAACATGGCAGGTAGTGGTGCAGTCCACAAGAGAATTTATTCCTGGAGTCTCTGAGAGTAGGGAGGTCCCACTTCATAGCTCATCTTGACAAGTTTTACTCAGATGATTCAAATAATGCACAAAGGTGAAGGCCCGGGATGGTAAACAGTCAGGCAAACATGGGAGGTAGTGGTGTAGGCAACACGAGCGTTGACTGGTGGGTTCTATAGATGGGAAGGTCCCACTTCACAGCTCATCCTAACAAGTTTACCATGGATGGTCCAAAGTGAATGCAAAGAAAAGCTCTGGGGCGTAGAAAAGTCAGACTAATGTGGCAGAGAAATGCAATGTTAAATAATTGGCCAGGATGCTTAAAATTTTAACAAAGTAATTCAATGAAAAACCGTGGCTTGGGACCCTTTTTCTCTCTCCTTCCTCACAGGCATGTGGTAGTGTTCTATTGACTCGATGAAGTGATCATGATGTCATCTCATAGGCTCTACCCCGAAAAGTTTCAAAATCACGCATAAGAGGAGTGCGAGGGATGACCTAACCCAAGGATGATGTCAACATGACATGGCAGTAAAGAGGAAATGTGGCATACAAATTCATCATTTTTGGGTAACAAAATGGGCCAAAAATGTGTGACACATGGACCAATATTGAGGTGTCATGTGACAACAGTGATGTAAGCATGAAATCATCTTTAAGGCCTTACCCCAGAGGAAATAAAAGGGCACAAGGGAGAAATCTATGGGTCAACTGAGAAGTAGGACACATAGGCATCATGGTGACTATAACAAGTCATCCCGACGAGATATTGATTGGTTGATGCATACACTAGGTGGACCCACATAACACATAAGCACGGACGGCTTACCCTAGAGGAAAACAAAGGCACACTGGAAAATTTGGTCAAGGTAATGGGACTAGGAGACAAAAATAATGCCAACATTTGACAGATCTGTCATATGATGGAAGGCGCTCCCAGGGTGTGATTTTTGTGGCATTTCACGTGTTATTGTGACCGAGGTCCTTCTGGCCAAAGGAAATGGAAAAGTGGTGTGGGATAAGCACTTAGTGCATATGGATATGAATGGGTTGGTAGTTACTTAAGTGTTGGGGGCTTATCACAAAAGGGCTCGAAGCACACTGTTAAAGGTATGGATGAGTTGGCAGCTTTGGAAATATCCTCCATATTTGGCAGGTGTGCTATATGTGGTTTTGGCCACACTTATGGATAACACAACATTGAACGAATTGACAGAAGGAATTTCTAATGGAGTCAATGGTGAGTGTCGAGAGATCTAGATCAAGGTAGCAAGGACCATAGTTTGTAGAATTTCTTAATGGCCATGGTTCAAGAACAATTAGCCATACTTAAATGTCCCCCACACCATGAAGAATTAAAATTAGAATGGAGAGTTTGTTCTTAGTATTGGTGTGCCATCCCTAATCACAGTATATGTACAATAGAACAACTTTCAGTCATGGGATACCATACTAGGGAATTTATGAACTATAATAGTGTGTTGCAGTGTTCTCCTCTAGTCCTATGTACCTTAAAGAGAAATGAAGGAGAGCCATGTTCTTTGTACATGAAGCAATTAAGGTAAGATCCCTTTGAGTCTACATTTTAATTGAGAATTAATTCTTAGCATGGAGAAATGCTCAAGTGTCCATTCTCAAAATTAATTTAGTGGAGTGTGTGTGCTATAGAGAGAGGTTGAGAGTATTCCTGTTGAGAAGAGAAGGTTAAGAGTAGAATGTTTACTGCATGAGGGCTGAATAGAAAAATAACAGAGAGTTGTTGCAGAGTGGATATTGAGTATAGAGAAGATTTTGTATGTTGTTGAAAACAGAGGAACTAGAACTATGAATGCAAAGCTAATAATAGGAAAAGTGGCTACCATTTACAAAGAAAATTAAGTTCCTTATTGAGTGTGGGTTGGAGCCTATAAACAGGGAGTTGGTACATCCACCTTAGTGGATATCTGAGTAGAGCTTGGGGGTTGGTGCCTCCCACAAGTTGATGCTTATGTAAATCCAAGAAGCTAGAAGTTGGTGCTTGCAAGAAATACATGAAGTTGGTGCTTCCGTTCGTTCTTCTAGTAAGTTGATCAGGTGTCTATAGAAGAAGGGGATTTGGTACTTCTTGCTAGTGGGCGCTAGCAAAAAATCTAAGGGATTTGTGCTTCCTATGAGTGGTGGCTCACAAACATCGGTGTAATAGAGTAGGAGCTCTTATTTTACATCATAACAAAAATGAAGCTTTGGTGGTTTTTCTCTCGTAAGGGTTTCCATGTTAAATCATTTATATCCTATGTGTATGTTTCTCATGGGTCGATTTAAATTTGGGAAGAAACCATGGTTAGGGTTTGAGGCTTTGAGTGCTTAGGTTTTGATGCAATAAGGCAGCCCTAGTTGCACAGATGGCATCCGTAGGACGACTTATGTCAACATCTGGCACACACACGACATCATACACGCGTTTTTGGGTTTTTGCACATGCAGGGAGCAATTAGAGTTTTTCTCATGTAACTACAAGGAGGGCGAAACAATCTTCGCGGTCACATATTGTTAATGCACACCTATTTAGGGTTTTACCAGGGGAAGAAAACAATCGGTGTAGTTATTTTTATTATTACTCATTCAGGCAGGGGAAATGGTTAGCTTGAGGGACTATGTCGACCTGGAGCTTGAGCCGGAAGACATTCTATCAGTTTGGCGTCTTGAGCCAACTCAGCAGAACTTGGACAAGGTAAGGGTATCTGCTAGATCCCCAGCTAGCAAAATGGGTCTTCCGGGACTTGAGCGGAAACCTAAAAGTATTTTAGGGTTTTAGGAGGAAGGTAGTTCTTTCTCTGCCATATCAGCACTCTGGGATTCTGACAAAGGGTTTCAGGATAGTCACACAACTCTAGCAAAAGTTGTGGATCTCTCTATAGGGGCGTTAGTGGATCTCTTAGTAAGCCCCATAACCTATTTGGATATTCCTGAGTCTGTAGTTTTTACGGAAGGGCTTGAAGATATTGTTCAAAGCTATGGGAAATGGGTAAATAAGGGGCTAAAATCGTGTTTGGTCAAAAAATTGCATGTAAAATACAAGGGCTCGGCCCCAAGGGTCGATAGAACCCTTGCCATTAAAATTTCTCAGAAGCAGAGAGATGACACAATTATGGGAAATATACCATGGAAGGCAAGAGAAATCCATGATTTTCCTATAGAGGTAGAGAAGGCTCAAGGTCAGGTTAGTATCCAAGAAAATCTCAGGGTTGAGAATGGTGAAGGACTGATTTTTAGTCTTTTAGGGGCTTCAGCAGGGGTTTTTTCCTTTCGACCAGAAAAGGAGGGGCATACTATAGAAATCAAGGAGGTTATCGAACAAAATGTTTTTATAGGTGATCACATTTCGTAGATAACTGAAAACTATGAACCAGCACAGGGAGGGCAAAACTAGCATGAGTTTGTTGAGAAGGGAAAATTCCAGTCTTATGGGTCAAAAAGGAAAAAAGGAAACTGCATAAGAAAAAAGGCGAAGAACCCAAATCTTATCCTTGGGGTTGACATACAAATAGGTAAGGCAATGGAAGCTTCAGGACTCATTGTAGTGGGGAGTGAAAAGGGAAGACATTACTCGACCAACTACATTGTATAATGGATTTCAAAGGCCTAGAGGGGGGCACTGGAAAATCATTCAGAGGTGATCACCTTGGCACGAGGGTGGTTTATGGTCAGATTCAATAAAAATGAAGCACTGAATTGGTCCTTGAGATAAATGTTTGCTTCATGATTTCACCAATTCTCTTCAAAAAATGGATGCTATTGTTTTATGCACAAAGAGAAAAACTCGAGGAGATACCAGTCTCGATCCGGCTACCAGCATTTCCTCCTCAGCTATGGATGGAATATGTTTTTAAGGTTATTGGGAACAAGTTGGGGATTTTTCTTGAAGCAAATATGTCCTTAAGAGAGACTAAGTGTAGGATTGTGGCCCGAATCTTGGTAAATCTAGATCCAAGAGAGGATCTGGTGGAAAAAATTGAATTACAACTATAGGGGTACTCACACACTCAGATAATTGATTATGAGGAGTTTCCTTTTTTATGTCATCAATGCCATAAAAATGGCCATCTGGCGCAATATTTCCCCCTAGGTTTCGTAGAAGAAGAAGGAAAAGGGGAGCCCAAAGAGATGAAGGTCCGACAAATGTAGAGGAGGAAGAAATAAATAAAAATCAAGAAGTGGGGGAGTAGCAGTATGTTGGTCTTGATATAATGGAGGTTGAAGAAGTTCAGATCTCGGTGCATGGACGCCAAGATGTATAGGAGGATGATCAACGACTAGAGGCTTAAGAATATATTCAAATCATCAGCCCTTGTTAGGTCCCTATACTACTAGTGTAACCCCTTATTGTTATTAGTACAACCCCCTTATTATATTTTTGTGCCCATGTAGTCCCCATATGGTTATTATTGTGCCCCATAGAAGCCCACTATTATTATTATTATGCCTTTACATTATTATTGTTATGTCGGCTCTGATTATATTATGACCCCTTAGAATCATATATATAGAAAGGAGGTCTTGTCATTTGTATCATCCAAGAATTGTTCATTTATGTAATGTAAAGGAGGTTTCCCCCTCGAAGAGGCTGAATTCTAAGGTGTTGATCTATCTTTTCTATCTTTTTGTGAGTTGGTTTCATAACATTTGGTATTAGAGCTTTGGATTCTAAGGTTTCGTTGCTCCAAACAGGTCATCATGGCATTTGTGCTATAACTTTTTTTTCTGCGACATTTCAGATGCTAAAAAAAAAACCCATTTGGGTTTCAATCATTCTAAAGATTGGATCCAAATTTCAGAGATTTTTACACTATATTTGTGGAGATATGATCTGAGGAAGTTGGCCTTTTTGAAGATTCCCGAATTGCATTCCAAACAGGTGACCTGGGGAAAATCGTCATAACTTTTGTTTTGAGCATCAAATTGAAATTTCATATGAAGTTACAGAAAGAGGACAGACTGTAGTTTCCTGTGTATATTTTTTAGATCCTAAGGTTAACACAGTGACACGTGGCACTTCATAGAAGTTTTCTCTTTTGAAAAGGTATATAATCAGGTCATCTTGGGAGATTGTGCATAACTCTTCCTTGGAGAATCTAAATTTGATCAGACTGGTGGCATTGGAAAGAGGACACAAAGAACTACTGCATGTCGCAATTTCAGAACTGGAACAATCGAAATTACAGAGTTATAGTCATTTCAAGATTGAGCTCCTAAAATCAAGAAAAGGCGATATGAGGAAGTTTGATGGCAAGGATCCGGTAAATTGGATACTTCAGATGGAGAAATATTTTGATCTACATGGTGTACCACTGTTGCAAAAGGTATGTATTGCATATTCATATTTAGAACCAGATCAATTTTTATGGTTTAAAGGGCTTTGTTCTCATAAGTAACTTGTTATGTGGTCAATTTTCACAGAGGAAATGATAGCACATTATGAGGATACAAAGAGCAACACCTTCTTTAAAGCAACACCACAACAATTGGAAAGAGAAAAAGGGCTTTGTTACAAATTGGAAAGTAAAATTATGGAAACAAGGAAGTCTACCCCTCACAACTATAATAATGGAAGTGTTGTTTCTCCTAGCCTTCCACAACCTACAAGGGTTTCACCACAACAATTGGAAGAGAAAAGAAAAAAAGGGCTTTGTTACAACTGTGATAGCAAATGCACTAAAGGTCATAAGTATGCTGAGAAGAAATTATTTTACATAGAGTACGAAGAGGAGGAATAAAAGGATCAAGAAACATCAAAAGAAGAGTATATACACCAGGAACCAACCCCAGAGAAAGAAGAAATGAATCCGACCATATCTTGTAAAGCATTGGAAAGAATTACCACTCCTAAAACTCTTAAGATAGAAGGACATATCAAGAAGAAAAAGGTTCAAGAAGTGAAAGATCACATCGAGAAAGAAGAAATGAATCCGACCATATCTTGTAATGCATTGGACGGAATTACCACTCCTCAAACTATCAATATAGAAGGACATATCAAGAAGAAAAATGTTCAAGAATTGAAAGATCACATCAAGTCTCAAGAAATCAATCCGACCATATCTTGTAATGCATTGGAAGAAATTACCACTCTTCAAACTATCAAGATAGAAGGACATATCAAGAAGAAAAAGGTAAGAGTGTTGATTGATTCCGGCAGTACCCATAATTTTATTGATTGTAATATAGCCAAGGAATTGAATTGCTTCCTATATCCAGCACCAGAGTGTCAAGTGATGGTTGCAAGTGGAGGAACCATAAATTGCTCTGGAAAGTTCCATAATATCAAGCCATCCATGGGAGAATATGTATTGAATAGCCAAATGATTTACATTCCAATGAGTGGTGTTGATGTTTTACTAGGAGTCCAATGGCTACAATCTTTGGGTAAGATAACTTTTAACTTTCAAGAAGTTTTCTTGAAATTTTTTTGGGAAGGAAAGGAAGTTGAATTGAGGGGTATCGAAGGGAGACTAGGAAAGATAATCAACTCTATCATCATGAAAAATATTCTAAATAAAGAACAACGGGGAGTAATTGCACAATTATGTTCACTAGAGGATCCCACATCGAAATCATGTATTTATCATGATCTCCAAAACGTTTTGGACAATCATTCAAAGGTATTTGAGACTCCCAAAGGCACCCCACCTATTTGTGATCATGATCATGCTATTCATTTGATTCCAGGAAGTGTTTCTCCAAACATCAGGCCTTACAGATATCCATATGCCCAAAGGAGTGGGAACTCATTCAAAAGTTGCAAAAGATCTCAGTTCAAACAGTATTGTGAGAACTTGACAAGAAAGGAAAAATCATATTGGAACTTGAAGAAGTCACAGAACCGAGAAATCGACACCTACAAAATAGATCAATTTCAGAGTATCTCATCAAGTGGAAGAACTTACCCACTGAAGATTCCACCCCGGAGGATAAGAATTTATACGGAAGCATCAAGAACTACTCAAGCGTTGAGGACAACATTTTTTGAGAGAGAGGAGCATGTTAGGTACCTATACTACTAGTGTAACCCCTTATTGTTATTAGTACAACGTCCTTATTATATTGTTGTGCCCATGTAGTCCCCATATTGTTATTATTGTGCCCCATAGAAGCCCACTATTGTTATTATTGTGCCCTTATATTATTATTGTTATGTCGGCTCTAATTATATTATGACCCCTTAGAATCCTATATATAGAAAGGAGGTCTTGTCATTTGTATCATCCAAGAATTGTTCATTTATGTAATGTAAAGGAGGTTTCCCCCTCGAAGAGGCTGAATTCTAAGGCATTGATCTATCTTTTCTATCTTTTTGTGAGTTGGTTTCATAATAGCCCTCCCCCTTAGTTTGCGGGTATTTATTTTCCTCCCCCTTCCTATTTATCCTCAGCTTTGCACTCTTTCCTTGATAGTTTAGTTGGGTCTGGTCCCTCCAGGTACTTTTCTACATGTATGCCTCAATTCTATAGCATATCTTTTGGTTTGGACAATATCATCACATTTATCCCAGCTCTCAACATCTCTGTGTCTTCCTTGATCGACCCAGATCCAACATCCTCCCCTTTTTCATCCTCTTTGGCTTCCCATTGTAATTTGCATCCTTGTGATAAGAAGGACCTCCCCTTAGCATCCATAGGAGGCCTAGGTGGTATTCATGAGCCTCCTAAATAAGGGAAGACTAGAGGTAGGAAATCTAATTTATCAAAGGCTCAAATTAAAACAAAAATGGATATAGCAGATGAGAAACAACTCTATCTGAAAAGGAGCACTTAGAGCGACAAAATCCCCTATGATGGTTACCAAATGATTGTTTTATCTTTCAATTGTAGCGGGTTTTCTAGCATCCATAAGAAGATAGCACTGAAAGATATTTTCATAAACACGTGTCCTGATGTAATTATGCTTCATAAAACCCTAGGTAATGGAGAAGTTGTCTTGGCATCACTTAGTAAAATGATGTCGGGATGGTCATTTGTGACCTCTGATGCAAAGGGAAGATCTGGGGGTTTACCTATGGGTTTTAAAGACAGCAATATTAGGCTTTTAAACCCTTGGGGCTCAGATCTGGTTCTGGACTTTGAGGTCTATTCCTTGGAACTTTATATGGACCTTTCTCTCATCAACATTTATGGCCCATGCCATGATAGGGTCTCTTTCTGGAATTCTCGTTTATCTCAATATTTTATGAATGTACTAAATTTGGTGGTGGGAGGGGACTTTAATATCTCTTTGGGTTTGTTTGAAACTTTGGGGCCACAGGCACAAATTGATCCCCTAGCGGACTTCTTTGTAAACAAGTTGATGCTCTATAAGCTTATTGATATTAACTTGATAAAAAACAGGCCTGCTTGGAGAAATAGGTGATCGGGTGAGGCTAGGGTGTCTAAGAGGTTGGATCATTTCCTGATGAAAGAATACCTTATTAACAACATATAATTTTTAGACAATGGGTAGCGATGGGAGGAGATTCGGACCACTTTCCTATTATCCTAGAGTTGAAAGGGACCAATAGGAAGCTTGGATCCCCTTTTAAATTCAATCCAACATAGCTCAAAGAAATCAGTTTTAATGAGCTGGTAAAATCCACATGGGTTCCTTCAGCTCTTGACCAGGACCATTCCATAGCAGATCCGTTTATGGAAAACCACAAAAGAATGAAACAGGAAACTATTATATGGGCAAAAGAAAAAAGGATAAGGGAAGATGTTGAACTAAAAATGATAGAAGAATCCCTAGAAAAACTGGAATGTACATAGGGAGATGGTTATGAAACAAAAGAAACAAAGGAAATGATAAAACAGTTGGAAACCTAAAAAAGGAAGATCCTAAAAGACAAAGAAGATCAATGGAGACTCAAAATTAGAGTCATTTGGCTAGCCTCGGGGGATGAAAACTCAAAGTTTTTTCAAAATTATGCAAGAGGCAGAAAGAATGTAAACACTATATGGGAAATAAGAAAAGAAGAAGAAAGCACAACAAAAAATTTTAATGAGCTAGCATCCCTAGGGAGAGACAACATCAAAGCACTTTTTAGAGCTCCAGATCAACCAATGATAGCAGAAAATTATTAAGGTTTCCCAACTTTTCCCTAGATATACAGAGGAGGAAGAAAATGAATTACTTATGGCTTGAGTCACAAGAGCAAAAGTCAAAGGAGTTATAAAATCAATGTAGAAAGAAAAGAGTCCGTGGTTGGATGGATCGACGGTTGAATTCCTCCAGCACATTTTTAGATTTTAGGGGATGATCTTACCTGGGTGGTCAAGGAATCCAAAACAAAGGTCAGGTTTATGAGCCTTTCAACTCTACTTTTCTGGCTGTAATTCCTAAAAATGACGACCCAAAAACTTCTGAGGAATTTAGACCAATATCTCTTTGTAATTGTCTCTACAAAATAATTGCAAAGCTCCTAACCATCCCATTAAAATCGATTCTCTCAAAAAATGTTTCCAGGGAACAATTTGGTGTTCTAGAGGGGAGACAAATTCATGAAGCCATGGGTGTCACTCAGGAATCTATGCACAGTATCAAAAAGAGAAAAAGGAAAGTATTTATAGTAAAAATATACCTATCAAAGGCATATGACAGAATCAGCTAGATTTATCTATGCCTTTCTTACTCATCTGGGATTTGATATTGGCTTTATCAATTAGGTTATGGGACGCATCACAAATGTGAGTTTTGCAATCTTATTAATGGATCAACATCTCCCTTCTTCCACAACTAGAGAGGGCTCAGACAGGGGTGCCCCTTGTCACCTCTACTCTTTTTATTGGTGGTTGAACGGCTAAGTCAGATGATTCTCTCAGCTAAACACAAGGGAAAAGTAAAAGGGATTGAAGTAGCCAAAGATATTTTTGTAACACACCTTCTTTTTGTAGACGATATTCTCCTCTTTAGTGATGGATCTAGAGGTGATATTCAACAGCTGAAAGCCTCCCTCCACCTATTCCTTAAAGCTACAAGTATGTGTATAAATGAAAAAAAGTATTCTCTAGATCGTGAATGTTTCTCCTTGGTAGAAATAAATATAATTCAACTTTTCTCCCAAGTTTGATGCAAAGCCTATGAAGGACAATTTCAAATAATTAGGATTCCACCTCAAGCCGAATTCATATAAAAAACAAGAGTGGATGTGGCTGTTGGCAAAAATAGAATAGTGTATAAAACGCTGGAGTTATAAATGGATCTCGAGAGCTGGAAAACACTAATGATAAAATTTGTTCTAATTGCAATTTCGGTTTATTGGATTTCCCTCACCTGGGTCCCCAAAGGAATCCTAGCCCATATTAGGAAACTATGTGGTTGTTTTTATGGGAAGGAGCAAAGGAGGAAGCAGTTCTCTCGTGGGTGGCATGGGATAAGATAATTATCCCAAAAGAATGAGGAGGATGGGGAATAATATCTCCCCTTATTTGCAACAACTCTTGTAGAAAAATCAAGGTGGCGTATTTTATCGATGGATAACCTCTCGACTGTTGTAGTCAAACGAAAATATATTGATCCCATTCCCATTGAGGATGGGTGCACAGTCTAGACAAAAAAATGTCAAAAAGAATTTTTCATTTGGAGAGCCACACTGGAGTCCTTCAAGGTTATAGAAGATGGACTTGCATGGCACATAGGGAATGGGGAGAAGGTCATAATAGGTATGGATCCATGGGTGAGATGCAACGAAGGATATGAGCTACCAAGGGGTTTAACAACATCTCTCAATAATTGAGGAATTATTTTCTTGAATCAGGTGGCAGACATCGAAGTTTCCTCGATTTGGCACTAGGGTTGGAAATCATCCATAGATCTTTACTTAGACCCTCATAGGGAGCTGAGTGGGAGAACTACACTAGATAATCGCAACAAACTCATGTCATGATAAGGGATCGATCAGATGAGCTCATATGGTTCCATACGCCTTTAGGTCAATACTCTCTTAAATACAGATACATTTATCAAATGGACATGAGGGTACAGGGGGCACAGGTTGTAGAAATTTTGAATAATAAACACATATTCAATGGAGATTATCCTGATCGTGTACTATTGTGGAATACATACAAAATACATAAGCTCCTCTACGTTGATCATCAATATAGCAGCATCAATAACAATAAAACATCAAGAGCATTCACACATTAACACAGTATGTAACCTGGGGAAAGCTTACAGCGGAAAACCCAACACTATCTATATATTAATGATTGAGAACATGTAACATTACAATAGTCAATACTTCTCACAAGTATCCAACATTATATCCACCTGTTACACACAAAACAGCACAGATCTGATCTCCAAATCTATTCCACTGCTTGCCTGCCTCCATTGCTCAATACCTGCTCAAGAATGGATGAGAATGGTTGAACCAAACTCGTATTTACCTCAAAGGAATCACTCACACTGGGAATCACGTGAGCAGAGGCTATAATCACTTGGTATTGGCCAATTCTCATTGGCATAACTCAACCTCATTGATTGTGCAAATCCTCATGCACAACTATAGTCACAACCGATAGCAATCTGATCCTCTAACACATGTCCCTGCCGAACTGAACATGCACTGACATGCAACTGAGTTAACTGATTTATTCTTTAGTTGCATTATGAGTTAATAATTAGTTTAACAACTCATCATTAGTCTATTTGCAGTTAGACTAATTACAACTAGTTTAACCAAGTCAAACTGAACACAACTCCATCAACTCCACAATCAACTCCACAAAACTCAACCAAACTCAACTGATTGAGTTCTAACTGAAGTCATGCATGCAACAACTCAA
>APFE030078626.1:30822-72915 GCA_000404065.3 Pinus taeda | reverse complement strand
CAGAAGTTACTGGTAGTATTGCATCTACTAGTGATATAGGTGAAGAACCTGAAGTATCTGAACCCGAATCTAAAATTGTTGCTACTCCCGTATCAGAGTTTGTTTCTCCGACTCCTAGTGGTCCTAGTTCTCCTAGGGTAGAAACCGTAATTACCCAAGATCTTCCTGTTGGACTCATAGCAATCGAAGAGCTTGCCATTTCGGATATCGAAGAAAGCTTTCCTTTTCTAGACAATCGACCTATCTTAGAACTTAGGGAGCATGAATCGATTTTTTATAGTCCACCTAGGAGCACTGCTTGGTACCGTTCACTGACCAATCTTTTGGAAAATCCGGGACTTAGTTTTTCACCACCTCATATTTTTTATCACCCTGCACCTAGAGATCATTATCCTACATTGAATATGTTCAGTCCGTCATCCATGTATTCTCAATCTCTGGAATCCTATTTGTACGATGGTCCTTCTCTTCCCGCTGGGTATCAGTCCATCTCTCGTACTTTTTCGGGAGCATCTCCTCAACCTATCGAACAGAAATTGTTAACTAGAAGTAGTGGTACTAAACCGTTGAGTGTAGAGGATATTTTAATGATGTCAGGTTCTTAACCTCAAGGTGGTCAGTTACCACTTGGGGGGCAACCTCAAGGTACTCAATATGTGCCTAGGGGGCAACCTCAGGGTACCCAGTATATGGCTGGGGGGCAACCTCAACGTACTTAGTTTGCGCCCGGGGGACAACCTCAAGGAAAATACATACCTACGGGACAGTACATTCCTCAAGGTCAACCCCAGACTCAATATGTACCCCAAGGTCAACCTCAGTATCAGTATGTACCCCAAGGTCAACCTCAGTATCGATATGCACCCAAAAATCAACCTCAATATCAATACGTACCTCAAGGTCAACCCCAGTATCAGTACGTGCCTCATGGTTATCAACCCCAAGGTTACTACCCATCTCAAGGTTACCAACCGCCTTCTGGTCAATCATATTATCAACCCTACCCTCAACTCGGTTATGGTCCTCAATATCCTCAAGGTCCATACCCTGGAACGAATTTGGTGTGGGATCCATCTCAATCCCAGCAGGTCTTGCAACCGAATGTGCAACCGTCATCTCAACCTGGACAACCCTTGGTTGCTGGTCCATCTCAGCAACACGTCCAGTCTACTGTTCAAACTTCTGCACCTTCTGTAGTTTCTCAGTTTGGACCTAGTACGCCTCGTACTTCGTCTCAAACGTCTGCTGCAACTACTGCAACATCTACTCCATCTACCCCACCTTCTTCTGGAGTATAGGCAGCTCCGGTTTCTACTGTTCCTATATCTACGCCTCAGACATCTTTACCTCAGTCTGGATCTATGATCCAGACTTCGGTCGAGATGCCTATATGAAGTACGGTTGTCATTTCTCAACCTCAATTTAATCAACCTCCATACCAAGGATAGTATCAATACGGTCCTGCTACACAGCAACCAACCTATCAGTATCAACCGTACCCTGGGTATACATATCAACAACCTCAGCAACCCTAGTATGGTCCAGTTAATCCTGGTTTTCCAAGAGGTCAAAATATCCCGAATGCGATTCCCATTCCTAGTTATCCTGGATATCCTCCGCCTGGGGCTGGTTTGCAGACCCCAAGTTTCAGGGACCCTAATCTTCAGTTACCATTTATCGCAACTTTGGACTTGCCTGACTTGATGTGCCTTACGAATGATCCAATCAACTATCTTCCGTATTGGCCGCCAATGCCGCATAAGTTTCCCAGTGATATTCCTAAATTCGAAGGTAAACCAGGAGAGGACTCGTCGAACCATGTGATGACTTATCATCTTTGGTGTGCGTCCAAATCCATTTCAGATGATTCTATTCATTTACATCTTTTTCAATGCACTATAATTGGTCTTGCAGCCAAATGGTATATTGAATTACCGCGAGCCACTTTTTATGATTTTAGTCAGTTAGCTACCTCTTTTTCAACTCATTTTCAGTTGCCAGTCAGATATGACAATGGCACAGAGCTATTAACTTCATTAAAGCAGTTGATGTCCACTTACAACTCAGATCATATCCATGAATGGAGACGTTGACGGTGTTTAGTGAAGGTTTATATCCCAAATCAAATCTTATCTGAGTGGTTTGTAAAATCCTTATTGCCTAAGATCACTGAAGATGTAGCTAAAGCCGGAGTAGTTACTGAAGAGAAAGTCATTGCTCAAGCACAGTACCTTGACTTAGTTTACACTCAATCGGGTACGTTAAATGAGAAGATCCCCAACCTACCTAATCAAAATCAAATCGATGCTGCTCCTTCAGGGTCTCATGCCATTGATGGTATGATTGGCACGGTAAATACCAAAAGTAAGAAGAAGTCTTCTAAGAAATCTTCTCCTATAATAACCTTACCAGATTCCCCAACAGGAGAGTCTTCCGCAGAACTTTTCGCCGATATTCACGTTGTAGAATCATCTACAACTAAACCTTAAACCGGTGGTAAGAAGAAAGGGAAGAAGAAGAATAAAGAGAAAAATTCAAAAGAGAAACCAGAAAAAGTGGAAGCCACTGATGAAAAACGCAAACCTCGTTATCCGTGTCTCATTTGCGATGAAGACCATTATACGAGAGACTGTCCTCATCAGGCAGAAGTTGCAAAAATTGTCAAAGGTTCCCAAACTCCTGCTGTCTTGAAGGATCCTTTTCCAGCTCAAGATAGTAAGATGATAGGTTCATCCTCCAGTGCCAATGAAAAACCCATATTGATGATGTCTCATGTAAGGATTGCGACTCGATCGCAATATTATGGCAGTAAAAGTCCTGTTGATGGTAAAGAAGCAGAATCTTCTTATTCAAATCCATCAACCTCAGCTCCCAGTTCCGATCCACTACAGATCGAGAAACCTAACCCGGACTTAGTAATCAAACCGCCCACAAAGGGTGTACTTTGAAAGTCTGCTTTCAATCCACATGTGAGAGTGGCTCAGAACTACAACATTGTTGAGGATTTAGCTGTTTCACTCTCAAGAATGTCGGCTTTGGAAGTGCTGCAATCATGTCTAGCACAGCGCAAAATAATTTTGTCGGCTATAGGAGCTGTTGATGCTCAGGACCCGAACCTTATAATCTTCGATCTAGAAAATAGTGCACCACGTCTACCTCATCAAATGGTTGTCCAGATTCTAGTGATAGTCAAAAACATACCTGTTCATAGGACTATGATTGACGAGGGAGCTTCCACGTGCATTATGTCGATACAGTGTTGGAGATCACTTGGTTCTCCTTTACTAAATCAATCCCCGACAATACTTAAGGCCTTTGATGCCCGTGGGTTTCATCCTTTCGGCATTTTACAGGATCTACCTATAGGGGTTGAAGGAAAAACCGTTAATCTAGATGTGGAGGTGGTTGATGCCCCTCTAAATTACAACCTTCTCTTGGGTCGTAGTTGGTCTTACGCTATGACAGTTGTTGTCTCATCGGTCTTTCGGCTTATAAAGTTCCCTCACAATGGAAAGATCGTAACTATAGACCAGTTGTCATACTTTTCATCGGACCCAGCCTCTGCTGAGAGCATTTAGCATGTTGGCAAAGCGACGATCCCTTATAAGGATGTTGGTGTAGGGTTAGTTAAAGATTCCGGTTTACTGGGCACTTTTTCTTTCCCTCCTATCAACACATCGTCTTCTACTGCAACCATTCATATGATTTCATCAAAAACCATTGCTAATGATGATCCTTGGATCATACCTTCTGAGACTGAGATAGACTCATTTGGTACTCTTGTGCCTTTGAGTCCGTATGAACTTGCATATCAGACAGTGCAGTCGCTTTCCGACCAAACATCAACCCAAATCGACTTAATGAACGAAGTCCATGAACAGTCATTATCAACATCAAACTCAGAATTAAGAATGTTTTCCAAACTTGTTCAATCATATAAGAAAATTCGTGAAATCATATGTGTCACTGAGTTACCATGGGAAGATCTACATCACAGATCTTCATTTTTACCGAAGAGTGATCATTTTGAAAACAATTTTTCATCAATCTTTACAACTGAATATGTTAAGGAAGCTTAGAATCCAATGAAACATCTTGATTCCGAGTTAAATTTGGGAAATATTTATAAAACTATTCCCCTTGACATTTCAGTTAAGCCTGGAATTGTTGAAAACGTTCATATAGGCGCCTCTTGTACAGACGATGAAATTAAAACATACAAGGCCCTATTTCAAGAATTTCACGACGTGTTGTAGGTTTTAACCCCGTACAGAAATTACCTGCACACGAATTCTAAATCACAGGAAAAATAACAATGCAAGAGAATAACACATAAAACACATATACACAGAGATTTCCCACTAGATCTCAAAACTGAGACTACCAGTTTGATTTTTCATTATGTTCCTTTCAATGTTACAATACATATTTATACATGCCGAAGCATCCAATACCATGGACTGAAAACCATCGCGTCAAAAACCATGGAACGAAAACCATCGCGTCCAAAAAACATGTGCGAAAATCATGCACAAAACCATAGGTGGGTCCGCCCAACCTAACATAGGGTCAAAAACCAAAATTTTCTGGGGCACTGCCTCGGGCCCCATAAAGTGGGGTTACGGGTACCCCTCAAACCCCCTGTTAACTATGTGGAAAGAATATAACACAACCCAACACGTGTTTGCCTGGTCTTATGAAGAAATGCCAGGAATTAACCCAGCAATCGTAGTTCATGAAATTAAAACCTACCCGGACACTAAACCCGTTTGGTAACGTCTGCGTCAGATTCACCCAAGAAAAGCTGCTGCAATTAAAGCAGAAGTTGAAAAATTATTGAAAGCAGGTTTCATTTATCCAATCCTGTTAACGGATTGGGTATTGAATATTGTTCCCGTGAACAAAAGGCAAGGGACAATAAGAATATGTATCGAATATAGAGACATTAATCGAGCATGTCCAAAGGACAATTACCCTACACCCTATATCGATCAAATTATTGATGATTGTGCCAGCAGTGAAATTTTCTCCTTTATGGATGGCTTTTCCGGATACAATCAAATCAGTATTCTGCCTGCCGATCAACCAAAAACAACATTCATTTGTCCATGGGGGACATTTGCTTATTACAAATTACCTTTTGGCCTGAAGAACGTCGGCGCAACTTTTCAACGGGCTACGTCTTACGCTTTTCATGATATAAAACATATTGTGCAACCCTATCTCGATGAATTGCCTGCTCATTCCTTACATCGAGCTGATCACCTCGTCCATTTACGAGAAATCTTCATGAGGTTTAGGCATTATCGAATTCGGTTGAATCCCCACAAGTGTGTGTTTTGCATTGAAACGAGTCGATTGCTGGGATTTGTAGTTTCGAAAGTCGGCATTTGCGTCGATCCTTCGAAGGTTGAAGCTATCATCAAATTGCCTCCTCCTTCGAGTCTTCGCCAACTCCAAAGTTTGCAAGGGAAAGCAAACTTTTTATGTCGCTTTATCCCTAACTACGCCGAGATCACAAAGGGTTTTACCCGGTTGTTGAAACAAAATAGTTCATTCTTTTGGGATGAGATAGCTGAGAAATCTTTCGATGCTTTAAAACATGCGTTGACCCATGCATCGCTGTTACATCCTCCCAACTACAACCAGGGCTACTTTTTGTATCTCGCCGCTTCCTATTCCACCATTGGAATGGTGCTAGTTCAGGAAGATGAATTCGGTACGGAACATGTGATATATTACCTTAGTTACACGTTAAATCCAACTAAGCTAAAATACTCACATGTGGAGAAATTGGCATTGGCAGCTGTTCAAGCTGTCCAACGTTTTCTTCATTACATTTTATTACGCAAAACTACGGTCATTTCTGATTGCAACCCTATGATCTATATTTTGACCAAGAAGTTGCTGGGGGGCAAGCACTCCAAATGGATTGTCATCTTGCAAGAGTTTGAATTAGAATTTGAAAATTCCAAGTCAAAGAATCTTTAGTTTTCGCGGAACTTATGTGTGACTTCCCGCGTGTTGATACAGAAACTGTGGTGGAGGAGCCCATTGCAGACGAATCCTTGTTTCTGATCAGCGCTTTAGATCCGTGGTATGGAGATATCATCACTTATCTCCAGACCCAAACCTTTTGGCCAGATCTTTCACGATCCGACCGTCGGAAAATCCGATTCCAATCCCAACAATTCAAATTATTGGAGATACTCTTTATCGTCTTGGGGCGGATTCTATTTTCCAATGTTGTTTAACTCATGAGGAAGCTGAAAGGGTCTTAAATGACTGTCACTCTGGAGCATGTGGCGGTTATATGTCTGGGTATGCCACCGCCCAAAAGATTTTGCGCGTTGGCTATTTGTGGTCGTCTTTGTTTAAAGATTGTATTACTGCGGTCTGAAAATGCCACAATTGTCAAATTTTTGATCAAAAGATGCGCTCACCTGCTCCTCTTCACCCTATAATTGTCGTTGGTCCTTTTTCCAAATGGGGTATCGATTTTATTACATGTAACTGTCACTCGGCCGGGGGGCATGCGTATATTATCCTTGCGGTATATTATTTTACTAAATGGGCCGAGGTGATGCCTACATTTGAGGCAAATGGCAAAACAACTGAAATTTTCGTATTCAATCATATAATTGCTAGGTTTGGTGTTCCACAAGAGATTATCACTGACCATGGGCGTCATTTTTGAAATGTTATGATGACCGAACTTACAGACCAGCTTGGCTTGCATCACGACAGTTCAACTGCTTATTATCCACAAGCTAATGGTCTGGTTGAAGCCATCAATAAAGGTTTAGTCATCATGATCTGATGAATCATTGGGATTCATCGGTCGAATTGGCATAACATGTTATTTTCAGCGCTGTGGGCGTATCGAACCTCAGTCAAAACATCAACAGGGTTCACTCCTTTCTAACTAGTTTATGGTTTGGAAGCTGTGTTACCTATTGAGTGCGAAATCACGTCATTGCGAATGGCCATCGAATTACTTCCAGCTACTTTCGAAGAGGAAAGACGTTTGTTATACTTAGGTCAGCTAGATGAGAATCGTCATGATGCTGCATTAGCGATCGAATCTCATGCCAAGCGTATTAAGGCTCAGTATGATCGAAATGTAACCCCTCGAAATTTTTCGGAAGGAGATCTAGTCCTTTTGTACGATCAAGAAAATGATAAATTAGGCGCTGGAAAATTCATGCCTATGTGGCATGGTCCCTTTGTTGTCAAGCGAAAGATAGCGAAAGGGGCATATGAATTGGTAGACTTTGACGGGGTCTCTTTAGGTAAACCCAAAAATGGTCTTTACCTGAAGAGATATTATGCTTAAAACAAGTGTGGAGATTCTTTAGTTAGGTTAGTTTTTCTTCTAGCTGGTGTGTTTTATATTAAAGTGTGCTTAGCTTAGAGTTTGAGTTTTCTGTCGTTATTCCTGCTTATCTTGGTTTTACGTTTGATGTCGCAGATGTCGACGCCTCTCCAAACATATATTGGTTTCACTGATGGCGCTTGTCATAGTACACAGAATATTTCTTCCGTAGCTTGGGTTATTTATTCGCCCTCTGACGAGTTGGTATCTATGCATGGGATAAGCCTCGGTCAAACAACGAACAACATTGCAGAGTATAGTTCAGTGGTGGAGTTATTATATGAATCTATTTCATTTGGGATTCGGAGTTTGATAGTGAGGTTAGATTCTGAACTCGTTGTATTACAGCTTAATAGAGTATACGCCATTAGAAATCTAGTTTTATTAAGATTATTTTTGAGAGTGCGTCTCTTGGAACGTGAATTTGACTATATTGAATATCTGCATATTCCAAGATCTTTGAATACATTAGCAGATACAATTGCTTCTCAAATGTTAAGTAGACATGTGCGATAATCATACAAGTAAATTTAAAAACATTCCATAAACATGTTTAACAAGGCAAGCTAGTAATAACAATATCATATATATAGGAGTCTGTCGAAAAATACATCGTCCTCGATCATAGGTTGAAAAACACCTTATGATCGGCAAAAATGATAGGTAGAAAAAGCAAATTGTCATATGTGACTACAATAAGCGATCATCCCATCACTAGTGATGATCTCGATACGAAACCACTGCACGGGCCACCTTACAAGGCATGTCGTCTATGCTGGTCTCGGGAATGTCCCCTGTCAGGCGCTCTAGGTGACTCTCCAACAAGGCCAAGGTCTCTACTGATTCGTCCTGTGGGGCTGGAGCCGGTGCAACTGGTTGTTTTCTCTCGAAAGGCCAAAGAGCAGCTGGTCACTGTGGGCCCACATCTGAATTTTGAAATTATTACTATCAGTTTTGAGACGATATAAAAATAAAAATAAAAATATTAACGTTAGGAAAATGTTGAAAATGATTTTACCTGAGTCGTCCCACTGCTCTCCTGGAGGAAGAGCCATGTCTGGGTCTCCACGAAAATCAACCCCAGCATAAGGGAAATCTTGAATAGAAAAAACCTGGTTCTCCAACCATTGGAAATACTCAGGTTTGAATTGAACAACCTCGGTCCCCTCGTCAGGATGACGGGCCTTGACTGCGACCCATCGCATCAGTTTGGGCTCTCAGGGAAGCCCAGCTCCAACTGTAAGGTGTTGCGGGATAAGCATAGGAATCCTCTCCAGGCCAATGCTCACGACTAAAGCTCCATATCCAAAAGTCTTCAGTCATCCGTTCTTGGCCCTGGTCAATTGGCCCTTCACATTGGCCAACACAACATTGCACCAGTTGAAGATGGTGCCCTAAAAGCAATCAACTGCCATACGCATCTGGGATCTGGTGGAAACATGTAATGCGATAGCTCCGCAAAGTCTAGCAAGACTGAATGCAATCACCATAAGCTCAGGATGGGATATGGCCTTTATGTCTATCCCTTTGTCTCTAGTCTGGCGGTTGCAGTACTCTAACCGGAGGCTATCGACAGACTGGCCACCTGCCCTAGTCCCGATTAGAGTCAAGTCAACGCCTCTCTTAGGCAAACCAGTCAAGAAGTATATATCTGTTGGCTCGATCTCGAGCTGGTGGCCGCCAATAAAGAAACACTGGTCCTGGACGCTCCATCTGTCAACCATCCACTGTAAGAAATCCACCTGAGCCCTCATGCCAGGAATGGCCCAGTATTTGTATAAGCCGCACGCCCTCAAAGCATCAAGTGAAGGCTGATGATTCCATGTGGCATCATCCACGTCCTCGTGCTCTTGTTTGCGCCAATCTAGCATGGTGTACCACCTACATCAAGCAAAAAGATCATTTAGAAAGCTAGAATAACTTTTCATTGGTCCATTTTTGAAGATTTTTGGGTTAAAAACCGTCGCAGCGGGGCCCGCACCCTTCGTGTTGGAGACAGTGCATGGGACCGCACTTTGTCTACATGGAAGGTGTGGACCCCGAGCTTTTTCCCAATGGAGAAAAAGTTGAGGTCCGCAGGTTCGCAGTGGTGAGCCTACGTACCCCGAGCGCGGGTTTTTTTCCTAAAAACCCTCCCAAAAAATAAAATGAGGGACTAAATTAAAAAATTAAACGGTTAAAAATGAAGAGGAGGATGATGTGGATTACCTGGAGAAGACAGTGTTCGATTCCGATGGTTGAATTTTCCGCAATCTTCATGGGAAGTTTTCAAAGAAAAAGCACTATTTTCTCACCCAAATCACAAATGGTAAAAATGAATGGTAAAAGCCCCTTTCTATAAGTTTTTTGAGTAAATAAATTGCAAATTTGTTTATGTTTCACTTTAAAAAGGTATTTTTGCGACATTTGTATCCCTTTCAAGTAGGTATGAGTAATGTTTGTGTTTTTGTGCAAGATAACAGGATTATTGAGGCGAAATCTATCATTTTCAGCTAGAGTCACCTTTAAGCCCTTTTCTGACTCCTAAAACATGAAAAGATTGACGAGTTTTTTCTTTTAAGCTCGTTAAAACGGAATTAAAAGACGGTCTATTTACAACTCTTTTTCGACCGTAAAAACAGAAAAAGATTGCCGGATTTTTGTCGATTCAAATTCGATATTGGTTATAAAATGACGTGTCCTTGATTGCTTTTTTACTTTTTCGGATCAAAGACAGTAATAACGAAAAGTACTCCTTGGTTGTAAAAGATCAAGAGATTCTCTCAAGTATTATTTTATACTTTTCCGGGCTTGGGAGACACAAATTTACGAAAAAGTCAAACCCTGGAGTCTTCTTAAGTTTTTTCAAACTCTCTAAAAATGAAAAACGCCGAGTTTCTCCTATACTAGACTCGTTAAATTTTGACAGTAAAGGACCTGTTCAATTACAAATAGGAACTGACCACTCCTTCTTAGGGTTCAAATTTAAACTAAGGACCACTCCTTCTTAGGGTTCGAATTTAAACTAAGTTGGACTCACCCGAAGGGTGAGCTTATAATCAAGCATATGTTATCCTCCTCAAGCTTGTAAAAAATAAAGAGGTACTTGCCAGAAATGGTGGGGGAAAAGAGAGAAAAATGAGCCTGCTTGTCATATTTTGTAACCACTCTTAAACACGACATTTTCATTCACCTGGGTGGGAAATCCTTTACCTAACAATTGATCAAACCAAATTGAAAGTCTTCAGGTTGTTTCTGGGTATTAACTTTGGGTCAATCGTCACCAAACCATCTGTTGTGTCGTTATGTGTTCAAGAGGTCTGTGCGAATAAGCCATTCATCTGCAAAAATATCTGTCATTCCATCTTGACCATCCCTGATTTAATCCTTGCAACTAAATTTCTTCAAACTTGATCTATGATTTTGTGTCGTGGGCTTGCCTACGACGGATCACTTTCTATCGAATTCAGCTCTTTATCTAGAAAGATGATCTAGAAATCGCCAGTACCTTGGGATCTGCATGCCTCAATGGCAGATTTCTCGTCTTCGACGACAGGTTGCATCATTGACCTTCGATTGAAGGATTCCATGACATGTTCGACATCGACACATATAATCACATCTCATGGATTGTACTGAGTACTTTGAGAGCCATTGTCATTATTGGTGGTTTCTCTCACACTTGTTAACAGTTTACATCATCGACTGGTAATCAAGTGGTTTCTACCATGTTCAACTTCGACACATTTATTCACATGGATAGAATCGTACTATTTCGAGGAGTAGAAATGAAGACCCTGGATCTAGTTTCCACCATCCAGGGTGCGAGGAATTTTGTATTCATTGTGTTGTAGACTATTCATAAACAAATGGCTGCGTCCATACTGTGTCTACATGTGTCTATACTTATGATGTGTTACAAGATCATTCCTATATCACACCAGTAGATAGTTTTCTAGTCAGTTTTTAGTTTCCTATTCAGTTTTGATCTGAGTATGGGAATGCCTACCTCAGCGATGATATGATCTCATATATATATTTTGCACTTGAATGTTTCTACAGGTTCCAACCGGGCTCTCCGCAAGATAATCCTCGAAATGATAAAGTACTTCACTCTTCTTAAATGATAAATGAAATCCTCATCTACTACAGACTTCGCACTTTAGGGGGCAATCTGTTACACAAAAATATCATCACCATGATTATTTGCAGTCAGTATGGGTCTATAATCACTTATACTAGCCTCCTAAGCAAGTCTCAGACCTTAGCTCTTCATGTCAAGCTTTGCAAAAGAGAGAAAGACATTGAAAATCAATATTACTCTGGTTCCGCACTTTCTCCTACTTTTACCTGCGGACCCACACCCTTTGTTCATATTACCTGCGTACCTACACGCTATGTCTGTAAAGGGGTGGGTGCATACCCCTGTAAAAGTCAAAAAGGCGCAAGTTTATCCTAAAAAAACTCACTTTTGGGTTAATTCTAGATGTTTCTAGAAGGATTTTGACGTGGATTGTTTGCTCCAAGGTGGTTCATGCATCCCAAAAGAGGAGCTAATCCCTTGATAGAAGGAGCCATCCCTTTGTAGGAGGGCTTTATCCCTTTGAAGGATGACCTAGTAACTTCCCTCCATTGCACTATAAATTAAGGCATTGGGTCAGTTGCTGGGGAGGTTAGAAGCTGAACATTTTGAGGGTAAATGCTGATGGAATTGTGACTTCCTAGTTAAACTTGAGAGGAGAGATCACATACATTTTGGTTTCATTGGGAAGTAAGTGAAACTTTTCAAAGTAGAGGAGACTTCTTGTCAGACCTGGGAGGAGCTTGTATAGCTTCAAGGCACAGGTTGTAAAGTTCTTCTTCATTTGAATTAATACAATCAAATTCATTTTTCTCAACAAATTGTCTTATGTGGTTTGTTTCATAATCTCCTTGATCATTATGATGAATATGCTTTATGATATTGGCTTTTCAGGTGCTATTTAATTTGGTTGCTTGTTTGTGTTTGCAGAATTACACTTCAAGGAAGCTCATTTGGAGCGAGGGAGCGAGGCTTCCACAAACTTGCATTGGACCCAAGGTAGGCCTAAAACACTTGTTTGCCTTTGTTTTACTTGCATATTTAGAGAAAGATAGTTTTTGATTGGCTTGCTTGTCACTAGATATCAGTAGATACTAGGAAGGTCGATCTTGTCCGCAACCTCGACTCATTCCGCGTGACACACCTTCTGGCTCATTATTTCTGCACCAAATATTAAAAATGCGCCTTTTCCCAATCTGTCCTTATTCAAACTCACAACACGCATTATCAACTCAGCATTCAACGCTATCATACATTGAATTCTCCAGCGCTTACTATTCTGACTTCTCACAACAGCCCTTTAAAAATTCAACACTTTGCTGGACTCCACAAAACTTGTGACTATACGCTGGACCATTCGCTGGACCATTCAACGCATTCAAATGCAGTTCAATACCATATACAAAAAACGGTGTATTCCATTCAATAAAACCGCAGATCAATACCATATACAAAAGCGGTGTATACCATTCAATAAAACCACAGATACCATTCAAACGCACAGGCATATACCAAATTCGGTTTGAACACATATACCAAATCCAGTTTCAAATACCATTCAACGTATACCATTCAGGTTCAACGCATATACAAATTTTGATACAAACTCATTCAATAAACCAAACGTCGATACCACTAGACAGCGTTACCAAACACATTCAACTTCGAACATAACGCATTCATTCAACATCCTTAATATTCAAAAACCATACGCATACCAGGAGCTGGACCTTCATCGATGGTGGCATATCTTTGCAGTGGCACCGTCAGGCCTCAGCGCTAAAACAGGAAATGACAGTATGGACAGATGTGCAGTGCAGGCAGAGGTAGGTTATTTCAGGTCTGAGGGGAATAAGGCAAAGTCAGAGGTCAGGTAATGCAGAATTGACATATATATAGAGACCACAAAACAAGTGGCTCAAATTGGAGCAGGACCAGCAATCGCCCGCTCTGATACCATGTTAAACACACATGGGAGCAAGAACAATATGAAAGATAAACATGAGAATACCATTTTTATTAACAAGAGATATACATTTATAGTACATTATGTGACCGTTGGGTTTCACATCCCAAGGTCTCTTGGACTCCTTTTGTCCATTTGGCTTCCACACTAACCCATTGAGGATTAGGTGTCCAACATGAACAGTACTTCATGTGGGTTGTTTTCTCCAGTATACAGCAGAGGCTCGAGTTTTGGTTTTTTGCATATTTCTGAGTACTAGTTATGGCTTATGTCATAGTCTATTTAGTCACTGTATGTCTTTCTTTATGGATACACAGATACACTAATGCTTAAGGCATCTATAGATGTAACTTTTTATTCTCTTAATAAAAAGTTCTATTTTTATCTAGAAAAATAATTTGTTGCGCATGGGCCTTGTTGTGTATGTGTATGTGTTGAGTTTACTTGCTACAGTTATTATTTGTTATTGATTTCTCACATTCTAGTTTCCAAGTTTGGACGTGAAAGTATAAGTTGGCATTAAAATTGAAATTGGCCTTAATATTTATTCACCCACCCTCTCAGTATTAAACATTGTTTCCAACAATTGGTATTAGAACCTGGTTCCTCCAGGGACAACTTAACTACTTGATGGTAGATCAAAAGGAAACAATGACTAATCAAGTTTTCCTAACACCAGAGGGAATTCCAATTTTAAATGGATCAAACTGTGAGCTCTAGAGGATTAGAATGGTAGCCTACTTAATGATCATCGATGAAGATATTTGGATGTCTGTAGAATATGGAGAGAAGAATGAGTTCAATATAAAAGCCAAGAGGATTATAATGAGAGAGCTATCAAAATCAAATGTCATTAAAGTGAGACATCGTCAGAAGACAAAGGAAGTGTTGCACAAATTGTAATGTTTATATGGAGGTGATATCAATGTGGCTTGGAAATGATAATGAGAAGAAGAGAAGGAAGAAGAAGAAGAAGAAGAAAGCATCCTAGAGAAGATATGCTAAGAAGATTAAATATCTTCCTCCCAATGTGCAAGTTGTTGATGATCACTCCAAGGATTGTGAACAAGAAGACTTGGATGAGAGGCTAGGTTGTATGGAAGCTAAGCTATTTCTTTGTGATAAATGCAAATAAATATATCAATCATTATCTAGATGTTCATGTGAAACACTTGAAGATAGAGATATACATGCATTTAGTAGGTGTAAACATCCACCTACATTAGTAATAATAGCTAATGAGGGTACCTTTGAAGAAGAGGAAGTAACACACCATCAAAATTTAGAAAGATCCCATGTGTGTTCATCCATAGGATAAAATGAAAGTACCCCTAGTGGTGATAAAGAAGGGATACTTCTCAGACATATGGAAGATTCCATGGACACAAATAGGAATTTAGATCTTTGTGGTAGGTCAACTAGCACCTCTAGTAGCGAAGAAAAGGATATGAATGAAAGGATATATTTTAGGAAAAAGTTGATCCCTAATCTAATTGAGATCAAGGAGATATCAAAATAAAATCTCAAGAAAAATGCCTAGTTGCAAGAATATGAGCTTGAGAATGAAAGATTGAGAAAAGAAAGTGTTGATCTTAATGCTCAACAAGAGGAAGTCATCAAATTGAGTGCAATGCTGACCAATCAACTCAAGGAAAGAGAAAATCATTGTGAGAGATTAAAAGTTGAAGTAGTCTCATTGAGACATGATTTAGAAGAGGATAACCATAAGTTATCTCAATATCAGAAGATTAAAAAGGGATCCAAAATTTTGGATGAAATTCTAAGCAAGAAAATACCTCCTTTCATTAAGTTTGGTTTGGGCTTCAATGAAGTTTTGAGCCTCAAGAAAGAAAAGGTTGAAGGAGAAACCAACCAGGTTGAGGTAACTATGCAATCCAACATTAATAAAGGAAAAGGAGTTGTTGGATAGCAACGATGACAAATGAAAACAAATCAACAACAGAAACAACAACAATAAGAGAAGGAAAGCAACATTAGCGAGGAGAGAAACCAATGAAATTTAAGTTGTAAAAAAGAAGAGGAAAGAGGAATACCCAGAAGAGGCAACATCAAATAATTGCAAATGGAAGCAATTCAAACAACCATGGAAGGCACATGAAAAACCGACAAAATTCCTTTCTCCCTTAAGGAAAAATCCTTCAAAGAAAAGGTATCTTTTTCTATCTAAAGCTTTTTCATGGTTATTTCCTTTTTTCCAACAATTATAGGCATAGGGCCATAGATTGTTGATGGATTGCAAGAAAAAAAATGTGCTGGGTAGCAGCAACCTAAGAATGCACAAAGTGCCTAGGAGAAAGCATGTTGGCCATGAGAGAAGTTTTGACAGTAATGTTGCCAAGTATAGGAATCCTTTTGCTCCATTCATATATCATGATGATTGCTACAATTATGAGAATTTTGGGCACAAGGAAGCAAGGTGCAGTTATGAGAATACAAGGCATCCCATTCAGAGTTTGCATTCAAAGGAGGCAATTCAGCCATTGAAGATAAGAATAAGCAAAATGGAAGAGAGATATGATGTCTCCCTCAAAAGAATTTAGAGCAAAACCAAAAGAGAGAAAAAGGGCTACAAGAAAATTTGGGTGAAGAAAGAAGAAAGGAGGGAGGAGTACCCTCTAGCCCTATGCAGCTAGGAGAGATTCCTAACAATGGAAAAGAAGAAGTTGGAAGGTAATGCTTCTTCTAGGACTTAGTCAATGAATATGTGGAAAAATAAAGAGGACAACCTACTCAAGGGGAGTAGACCCTCAGTTTTTCTTCATTAAAAGAAGAGAACAGACTCAAGTGAGGCCAAATAAATCAGATGCAGGGTTAGAAGGAATTAGACAAAGAAATGCATCTAAATAATGGAGGTATGGTTAAGTCTGCGTGCTCATTATAGTGATAAATTTGTCTATGTCAAATGTATCAAAATTGCAAAAGAAAGGAAACGAAAGAGTAGAGAACATGATTTTAAGGTGAGCACACAACACTTTATGTTGTGAGAAGAAGATGGGTTGCGGTATAATTTTCGAAGCAAGAACTAAAATACAGAAGATCAAAGAGCATTGATTCAGAGGGAGCCAATTTAGTAGTAGCGGCACGCAACAATTTTTGGCCTCGAGAATAAATATTTTTGAGAAAATGAAAGATTTGTGTCTTGGGTGAAATACCCTTATTTCATTTAAGTTGTGGATTTGATTAAGCCTAACAATCTTATGTTCATGAACACAATTGGTACAATATTTTCATGTCCTTTAGATTTCAATTAGTATCGTTATTTTCAATTGGTGGTATTTGGTTCATGCGAAATAACCATTTTGTGCAAGTGGAAATTTCTTTTCTAGGAGTGTTATGCGGAATTTTCACGATTGTGGATAAAGGTGAATTCCTTAGATCTAGTGGATTGATCTAGAACAACAGAAGACAAAAAGCATAAATTTTTCCTTAGAGATATTAGGTTATGGGAAAGAATCCCACCTCGAATCTGAATCAAGCCTTCATTTCCTCCTTGCTTGTAAGCTCCAACTCTAGCTCCAAGTGTTATAATTAAAACCTACACACACAACTAAGACAAGAAAAGAATCCATAATCCACGTAACATAATATAACATATCTATTCATGAATCAACATGGAATTGAAATACACGAGCGTAAACATAACATGACAAATATAGGAAAACAAGATACTCTTTGCATTGGCAAATATAGGAGAGAGTTTACAACCATAAATATAAGCTAACTTTGTATGTGTCTCCCCAAGTTGACTTGTCCTTCCTTGTCACAAAGCACACCTGAACATAAACCCTAATGCATGAATATGGTGACTCCTATAGGTTCAAGGCAACAATATGAGGGCACTTTCAATCTCCAAAAACCAACCCTAATGCTATGAAAGGTAGTAAATATATAGGGTAAGGGTGGTAGTTTAGGATTTACCATTTTAACCTTGAGATCCACATATGATGGGAGGATGAGCTCAAGGGATAACGGATAAGGTCTCCAATATTAGATTAGATAGGAATTCGAGCTCTCTATCCATGGTAAATAGTTAAAACTACCTTGGAAGATTCTGGAAGAGGAAGCTTTGAGGATATTTTTTATTTTCCTGAATTTCTAGAATCAACGCACTTGCAGAAGGGAGCAACATGTGCTAACCAACATTGGTGAATAAGCATGAAAAATTGTTGAACACATGTGACCTAGCATGCAATATGCACTGGAGCTAAAAACAGTGTTTTCGGGAAATTTGTCCCTAAAAAACATCCTTCTTGGGGAAGTGATGCTTAGGCTTTGTGAAGGTATTATGACAAAGTGTTCAAGGATTTTGATTTATCTGGTTTGTGGGCCTATTGACCAGATGTGACAAAATGGCATGTAACAAGGAGTTATAAGAGATTGCTTGGTACATTATCCAATTTGTATCAACCTTTTGGTGAAATTGGTATTAGTTAAGCAATAATCCCTATTTGAATTAGTAGTGTTGACTATTAGGATGCTCAAGAGAAGTGAGCACAGTCTCAACAATAGGAGCAACAATGGAAGAATAATCCTAAATTCATCACTAATGGTTAGTATTTTCAACAACAACAATACCATTTGCAGTTTTCATTAGTAGCAATTTCTTTTTAATTAGTACACAATATGCATTGGCAATCTAGAGAGTATTCAACCAACAACCATAAGGTGACCAAAACTGGATGATTATTCAAATAAGAGGCAATATGTGTTCAGGGGGGAGCATATCATATATGTCCAATTCCTTGAGCAGAAAAACCTACAAGAAGACATAAGGAATTTTTTTCTAATGATAGATTCTTGCAAGTGTCTTTGATCATGATGTTCGTAGCTAAGTATGGGTGGTAGACTTCAAGAGACTCATTAAGGATATCAACCCTTGAGAAAAGAATTTTGCAAGATAATAATGCACATTAGTCGCTTGACCCTCAATCAGTCATTGAAAGAGGGAGAATTAGAATCTTTTAGCCTTTTTTCCGTTGATGGCAAAGGGGGTGAGTAAGTTGTTGATGGGCCATGCAGAGGAGAGAAATTCATTGGTGGCACATGCAAGGAGAAGCATGTAAGTAGCATGAGAATTGGTCATCAATGTGAAGAAATAATGAGGTGTTGACATTAATGCCAAAGGGGGAGATTGTTTCACAATTGGCATTGTCTGGATGGATGGTGGCATCTAGTGTGTTGGCATTGATGTCAACCAAGCTAGTAGTGATGGAAAGTGGGCTATAATTAATGTGCATGGTGTGTCAAGCTCATGGATAGTAAGTTATTTGTGGTTGCAATATTTAGCAGAGAACCATCATAGTGGCAAGGTGAGATAAGAAGCTAAAATATTATACCTATGAAGGTTAGGGAGTCTAAGGATTTGGAGGAGTTTTTGCCTTAGGAGATCAACTTAGGTGCTCCTATAAGTGGCATAGTTGGATAGTGCTCAAAAAGAGCTTTCTAATAGTATGCTAAATTCCGCAAATGACCTCCTAGATAGAAAGTTATTGGAGGTCAAAATTAGGCAACCCAAAGGTCAAAGTTGAAGAACTAAATATGGAGTGAGGTCATGGTGGTGACCAAGTTTTGCAATTGGAAAATGTTGGAGGAGTTTTTTGGTGGAGCAGCTAAGTGAAGGACAGGGAAGATGTGGGAAGACAATAGAGTAGCGAAGCGAATTTTCATTAGTTGATGGTGGAGCCCATTGCACTGTTCATCCCGATGGAGGTTTTTCTTGGATGATTCACCAGGTGCACACAAAGGTGAAGACTTGAGATGGTAAATAGTCAAGCAAATGTGGCAGGCAGTGGTGCAAACAACAATAGCATTGGTTGGGAGAGTCTGCAAAGTGGGGAGTTCCCACTTCATAGCTCATCCTGATGAGTTTGCCTTGGATGGTTCAAACAATCCACAAAGGAGAAGGCCCAAATGGTAAACAGTCAAGAAAACATGGCAGCTAGTAGTCTGGGTGGCAAGAGCATTGATTGGAAGATTCAATGGAGTGGGGAGGTCCCACTTCATAGCTCATCCCGACAGGTTTACCCTAGATGGTTCAAAGTGCATGCAAAGAAAAACTTTGGGGTGC
This sequence comes from Pinus taeda, assembly GCA_000404065.3. NCBI lineage: Eukaryota > Viridiplantae > Streptophyta > Pinopsida > Pinales > Pinaceae > Pinus > Pinus taeda. The sequence continues at coordinate 53,426 of APFE030078626.1, read as the reverse complement.
GGAAGCATCACCCTAACGTGGAAAAGTGGCACAATGTTAAAGAATTGGTTGGGACCCTTAAAATTTTAACAAAGAAATTTGATGTAAAACCATGGCTCGAGACCCTTTTTCTCTCTCCTTCCTGACAGGAACGTGGCAATGTTTTGTTGGCTCATGATGACGTGAGCATGATGTCATCCCGGAGGCTCTAACATGGAAGGTTTCAGAGGCACACATAAGAGGAGCGTGAGGGATGACATAAGCCATGATGATGTCAGCATGATGTGGCAATATAGAGGACACATGGCATACATATTCAACATTTTTGGGTACCTAAGTGGGCCAAAAAATGGGTGACATATGGACCAATTCTGAGGCCCCACATGGCAATAGTGAAAAAAGCATGACATCATCCTTGAGGCCTTACCCTGGAGGAAATAAAAGCACACAAGGGAGAAAGTTGTGGGTTGACTGAGCAATGGAACATGTAGGCATCATGGTGGATGTGAGAAGTCATCCCGACGAGATATTGATTGGTTGATGCATGTGATAGGTGGACTGACATAACACATAAGCCCAGAAGGCTTACCCCAGAGGAAAATAAAGACGTGTCAGAAAATTAGGCTGGGATAACATGCCTAAGAGATAGAAATAATGCCAACATCTGATGATGGGACCCAGCCCATGCTCCAACGTAACCTTGGTTGTCAACCTGTCTGGTGTTAATTATGTTGGTGGATTCGGTTTGTTGATTTGGCGGTTGATTGCAGATATGAGTGTTGGATATTTTTATTGGAATTGGCAATCATTAATGGGGGCTCGTAAATGCGAACCTGCCGGTACTCAGCCTTGGGCTTTATTCTCCTGCTTGGTCTTTTACACAAAACCTTTGTGTTTTCCGGTCTTTGTATGGGTTTTGCTCTGTTGTGGAAGCTCTGCGAGGGTTCCTGTCAAAGTGTTTGGCCTCATTCCAGTTCTTATGGCAAACTCTGTTTTTGGGTGTGGCTGCAAATGAATGTTGGTCTTCCGAACTTGCTTGTGCTATTGGCAACGAATTTTCCCTATTGCCTGAAATTGTCTCGGCTCTAGAGGTTAGTCCGCTCGAATTCTTTTACACAGTGAATTATTTGTTTATTTTTCTATTGCTTGGACTCGATGCCTGGTGAATACTATTATGGTGCTAAAGTTGGTTTAAGTTCTGGTTCCTGTATGTGCAGGTGATGGTGCAATGACTCGCTCAGCTACAGCTCAGGTAATTTGTCCCTCCGTGTTTTATATCCGCTCTCTTACGGTTTAGACGTTGACCAACACCTGCTCCTCTTGTCTCAGGCTTCTTTTGGTTTTCTGCGGCACTATTTCATGAGATTCTTGGTCCGGTCGTTCCCCAGGTAAATTATGCTCTCCCTTCGCTTTTGTTATATCTCTGTTCTGGCACCACTGTGCAATGTATGCTAACCGTGGCTCGTTCTGTCTGCACAGGTCGAGGGTTCGACCTTGGGCGCAAAGAATTATCACAATTCGGTCTCCATACCCTACAACTCTTTGCTGGTAGGCTCTATCTTCCACAGTTTGTCAACTTGTAGTTAGGGTTTTTTTTTTGGTTCTGTGGTGATTGCTCCTCGCTGTCCGATTTTTGTGTATAAGTTCGGTCGTTCTCATGACCTAGGCCTATGTTTGGTTTCAAATTCTAGTTTAATTACTATTCTGGTCTGGTTGTCTAGTTGAGGCTCGAGGGTTTTCTTGACATCAAACCCTGGACTAGGGTTTGTTCATTCTAGCGAACATTGTATACTCTATTTTTTTTGGACAATGTATTACTTAATTTGTATTGACTGGTTGTGGAAATTACATGTGTGTTATAGTACTCGCTTTCTGTTAAGAGAGGAAAAGAAAAACAACCTATAGTTGTAGGCCTGCACTCTGTTTGTTATCACTGAGTTCAATTAGTCAATAGATGAAACACAATGGCACGGCCTGTAGGCAATGATACAGATGGACGACAAAAAAAAAAAAAAAATTGCGTTCTGTCTCTTTTATTACTTGTATCTGGAAATGTTGAACCTTTTACATGTTTTTCATTGTTACATTTATACGTTTTTGTTTACAATTAATGAAATTGTAGTTACTTTCGGTTGTAGGCAGTATAGTTACATAACTACTAAATACTCGGTTTTGTTTACATGACAAGATTTACATTTAGACATATTTGTCTTTTCCTTTTAAGATGACAGAACAATTATTAATCTATTGTTTATTAAAATCAGATAAGTAATAACCCTAACCGACCAACTACCTTTTGACTAATACAGAAATTAAGACAAAAAATGAAATCCTACCTCCTACTCTAACAAACTAAACATGAAAGACAAACCAAATGCTAACTCAACTTTCCAACCTAGCAGAGACCAACACCCAGTCATGGTGCCTTAGCTGGATGCTCCTGCATTAGGCTCCCGGGGCAAAAAGAAATCATGGCTCCGGTCATGAGCTTCTCGACTGAAGAACCTATCTGCTCAATCTACCTGGCATCAAGCCACGAACTATCCTCAATAGGATGGTTCTTCCACTTGACTAGGTATTGTAGATACTCCTTCCGCCGAGTTCGTTTGGCCACCTGAGTGTTGAGAATGCTCTCGATCTTGGGAGGCTGAACGTAAGGCATCTGCCTCATCCAAGTTTCTCCTCCATCCTGGGTATTTCATGTGGGCCGTGTAGTTCTGTTTTCATCTCCTTCTTTTGGGTCAGTGGTGTAAGGGAACAAGTCTGCTACATTGAAGATGGGTGAAATGCCTATCCCTGGTGGCAGCTGTAACTCGTAGGAATTCACTGAAAATTTTTGGAGGATTTTGTAGGGTCCTATCTTCTTACACTTTAACTTATTGTATGCACCTCTGGGGAAGCGTTCCTTGCGCAAATGCGCAAGGACTTCATCTCCTACGTTAAACTGTACTTCCCTTCTCTTCAAATCTGCTTTTTGTTTATACTTTAGGTTGTTGTCCTACAATTTAATTTTTACTTGCTCATGCAAATCCCTCATCGCGTTAGCGAAATCTTCTCCATCTGCGCTTCACCTTTCCTGTAGTCCAAGATCCCGCAACTCATGCACTCCGCGGGGATGCATGTCGTAGAGGATCTGAAATGGATTGTAACCAGTGCTACAATTAGGTGAGTCGTTATAAGAAAACTCTGCCTGAGTGAGCACTCGATCCCACATCCGTGAATCCTCACCAACCAAGCTATGTAGCAGATTCCCCAAACTCTGTTTTACCACCTCTGTTTGTTCATCAGTTTGCGGGTGATAAGCAGAGCTTTAACTCAACTGTGCATCCATCTTCTTCCACAAGGTACGCCAAAAGTGCCCGGTAAACTTCACATCCCTATCCGAAAGTATAGACTTAGGCAACCCATGTAACCTAACAATCTCTGTGAAAAGCAAGTGGGCCACGTGAGTGGCATCACTGGTTTTCCTGCAAGGGATAAAATGCGCCATTTTCGAGAATCTGTCCACTACTACCATCACTGAATCATAACCTCGTTGTGTCTTAGGTAGACCCAAGACAAAGTCCAAGCTGCCTAAGTCCCACGGCCTGCCTGGAACAAGTAATGGTGTGTACAGTCCCGTGTTCTGACTGTGACCCTTCGCCAACTGGCACACTTTACACCTGGTCACAAACCGTTGTACATCCCTTCGCATCTTTGGCCAAAAATAGAAATGACTGAGCTACTCAAGTGTCTTGTCCATGTCGAAATGTTTGGCCATGCCTCCACTATGCTTCTCCCGAATAATATTCTCTCTCATCGAGCAGTCAGGTATACATAGTTGTCCTCCCTTAAATAACAGTTTCTCTTGTAAGTTGTAGTCCAACCATGGACTATTATCTCTCACCAAGGGATTTTGACATGCCTCATAGGCTTCTTTAAAATCTGTATCAGTCTAGTATAAATCCTTTAAGTGCTCAAAACACAGCACTTGTAGAGTACTCTCCTGCAGAAGTAAAGCTCTCCTACTCAGTGCATCTGCCACCTTGTTGGCCTGCTTGCTGATGTGTTTCAACACAAAGTTGAAACTCTGCAAATACTCCACCCATCTGGCATGTTTGTGGTTCAGCTTGTGCTATTGCATTACATACTGTAGTGCAGAATTATCTGAAAACAACACAAATTTGTTTCCCAGCAGATAATGCCTCCAGTGTTTTAATTCTTGTATAACAGCATAGAACTCCTTGCCATAAGACGAATATTTCTGTCTACTTTCATTTAGCTTCTCGCTGAATAATGCCTCAAGCTTATCCTCTTGGCTAAGTATAGCTCCAATAGCCGTACCACTAGCATCACAGCGAACCTGAAAAATCTTCTTGAAGTCTGTCAATCTTAGGATCGGCCTCTGTGTGATCTTTCTCTTTAATAGCTAGAAACTTCTCTCCACTGCATCTGTCCATCGAAAAGGCTGACTGGCCTTTTAAACGGTGTCCAACATAGGTGCACACTTTTCGCTAAAATTTCTTATGAATTTCCAGTAAAAACTCGCTAGTCCATGAAAGCTACATACCTCGAATAAGCTTTTCGAAGATGGCCAGTTAACTATTGCCACAACCTTCTCTGAATCCATCTTCAGCTCGTTTTCTTCTATTACAAAGCCCAAATAAATCAATTCCTTCTGCAGAAAAGTACATTCCTTCAAATTTATTAGCAGTTTATTATGTTGTAATTTTCCCAGCACTTTCCGAACATGTTGAAGGTGCTCCTCCCTTGTCCTGCTAAAAATTAGTATGTCGTCCAGGTACACTATCACAAATTTTCCGATGTACTCCTTCAACATCTCATTCATTAACCGCATGAATGTACTGGGCACATTGCTCAATCCAAATGGCATGACCAGCCATTAATACAGTCCCTCATTCATCTTAAAGGTTGTCTTCCATTCGTCCCCCTCTCGTATCTGGAACTGATGATACCCACTCTTCAAGTCTATCTTAGAAAAATATGCTACCCCGCTTAAACAATCCATCATGTCATCCATCCGTGGCAGTGGAAACCTGTACCAGATGGTGATTTTGTTAATTGCCCTCGAGTCTGTACACATCTGCCACTCTCCTCCTTTCTTGGGAGCGAGAACTGTTGGGACTGCGCAAGGGCTTAAACTCTCCCTTATCAATCCTTTGTCTAGCAGTTCTTGCACCTGCTTCCTAATCTCTTCATTGTCCTTGGGGTTCATTCGGTATGCTGCCTTGTTCGACAAACTGGCTCCGGTATGAAGTCAATATGATGACTTATGCTTCTTTTGGGGGGTAATTTATCTGGTAAGTCATCCACCACTATGTCTGTAAATTCCTGCAACATTTGCTGGATTTCTGGAGGTAAATCCGATACCTCTGTATGCAACAACACAGTTTTTGTTCTTCTTACAACTGCATAACCCATCTCGATGTCCTCAACTTGTTTCAGAAACTGTTTTCCGCTAACCAACAATGCTCTTTGCTCACTTGTTCATGTTGTCCCTTCCTCTTTGATGGGCACAAGCGTATGCTTGATTCCATACTTGACAAATTTATAACAATTCACCAATCCATCATGCACCACCTTTCTGTCATACTGCCAAGGCCTGCCCAGCAGTATGTGACATACATCCATCGGCATGATGTCACAAAGGACTTTATCCTTATATCTGCCTATTTGAAACTCCACCTCGCACTGTTCATCCACCAACAACTGATGGCCTTTTTGCAGCCATGAGACTTTGTAAGGGTGGGATGTTTCAACCGCTTCAATTCCAACTTTTCCACTATGGACACCAAGTTATCTGTACTACCGCTGTCAATAATTAACTTACAACACTTACCATGTGACTTGCAAACTGTTCTAAACAAAGCCTTCTGTTGTGTTTGTTCAGTGACCTCCTTGGCTAGTTTTAACAATACCTTGTTCAGCACCAGGGCTTCCCCTATCTCTGGAGCATTTTCTGCTTCTTGGGGAGGTGCCTTTGCTTCCTCTGGTTGTGAAACATATGCACCCCTTTGTCTAGCTTGATCTGCCTCTAGACATTCAAATGATCTATGTCCCCATTTATGACACTTGTAACATTGATAACTAGCCCCTCTACCTTGGCCATTTCCCCTGCCTCGCTGGTATGACCTACCGCCTCCCGCATTATCACCTTTGTCTGCTGATCCGGAAGCTCTGGAACTGCTGCCTTCCTCATTACTACCAGTAGTTCGCCCTCTGCCATATGACTAGCCTTTTCCCCTGCCGGCTCCTCTTCCTCTCCAGACATTCTGCCTTCTAGTAATTTTATCTACAGCTTTCATCGCACTGCGATACGCTTCTTCAATGTTCTTTGGAGACAAAATACTAATTCCATCTAAAATTTCTAGTCTTAAACCATTTACGTACCTGGCTGTCCTTTCCGCGGCACCCTCTGTATATCCGGCCCTTAAGTTCACTCGATAGAACACTTCCGTGTACTCCCTTACCATCATTCCTTTTTGTTTCAGATTTTGTACTTACCTGTGTAGTGCAATCTGATAATCTTTCAGCAAAAATTTGCCCTTCAACTTGGCCACCATCCTAGACCAGGTTTTAATCGGCAACTTGTTCAATCTCTTTCTCTCCGTTTGGACACTGTCCCACCACAGGGTTACATGTCCCTTCAATTTCTTCGTAGCGAATTTAACTCTGTGGTCTTCACTGACTTCCTCACACATGAAATACTTATCCATCTCACTGATCCAATCCAATAGAACCTCTATGGATAGGTTGCCGTCATAGGGTGGGAGTTCTAGTTTGGGTTTACTACTTGCCACTAAAACAGACCTCAATAGTCTCACTTCTAGGGTCTCACCCTCCAGTCCATCTGTTGCTGTGCCAGCTTCCTCTTCGCTTTCATCGCTTACCTCCAGGTCTCTTCTTCTCCCTGCCTCTACTACCTCCAAACGGGCAGTAAGAATCCTTATCTCCTCTCTTAGTCCTTCCTCTGCTATCCTTCGAGCACCTCTGCCACGATCTCGCCTTCCTCTCTCCATTTCTCTAACTGACCTTAAAACTACTCTAATACCACTATGATGGGACCCAGCCCATGCTCCAACGTAACCTTGGTTGTCAACCTGTCCGGTGTTAATTATGTTGGTGGATTCGGTTTGTTGATTTGGCAATTTATTGCAGATATGAGTGTTGGATATTTTTATTGGAATTGGCAATCATTAATGGGGGCTCGTAAATGCGAACATGCTAATACCCAACCTCAGGCTTTGTTCTCCCACTTGGTCTTTTACACAAAACCTTTGTGCTTTCTGGTCTTTGTATGGGTTTTGCTCTGTTGTGGAAGCTCTACGAGGGTTCATGTCAAAGTGTTTGGCCTCGTTCTGGCTCTAATGGCAAACTCTATTTTTGGGTGTGGTTGCAAATGAATGTTGGTCTTCCAAATTTGCTTGTGCTATTGGCAACGAATTTTCCCTGTTGCATGAAAGTGTCTCGGCTCTGGAGGTTAGTCCGCTCGAATTCTTTTACACGGTGAATTATTTGTTTACTCTGTTATTGCTTGGACTCGATGCCTGGTCTCTCAGGCCACCGGTTGTTCTTTCTTGTTGTTGACAATGCTCTTTACTACTATTATGGTGCTAAAGTCGGTTTAAGTTTTGGTTCCTGTATGCGCAGGTGACGGCGCAATGACTCGCTCGGCTACAGCTCAGATAATTTGTCCCTCCGTGTTTTATATCCACTCTCTTCTGGTTTAGACGCTGACCAACACCTGCTCCTCTTGTCTCAAGCTTCTTTTGGTTTTCTGCGGCTCTGTTTCATGAGATTCTTGGTCCGGTCGTTCCCCAGGTAAACTATGCTCTCCCTTTGCTTTTGTTATATCTCTGTTCTGGCACCACTGTCCAATGTATGCTAATCATGGCTTGTTCTGTCTGCACAGGTCGAGGGTTTGACCTTGGGCGCGAAGAATTATCACAATTCAGTCTCTAGACCCTACAACTCTTTGCTGGTAGGCTCTGTCTTCCACAGTTTGTCAACTTGTAGTTAGGTTTTTTCTTTTGGTTCTGTGGTGATTGCTCCTCGTTGTCTGATTGTTGTGTATAAGTTGGGTCGTTCTCACAACCTAGGCCTGTGTTTGGTTTCAAATTCCAGTTTAATTATTGTTCTCGTCTGGCTGTCTAGTTGAGGCTCAAGGGTTTTCTTGACATCAAACCCTGGACTAGGGATTGTTCGTTCTACCGAACATTGTATACTCTATTTGTTTTGGACAATGTAATACTTAATTTGTATTGAATAGTAGAAATATATATATATATATATAATAATATATTTATATTATATACACTATTATATTATATATATTATATATATTATCTATTCTTTTGTTTAAGAAATGTGTGATATTCTTCCAGAATTACCTCTATTGCAGTTTGTTTCTCCGGTGCCTTGATTCTATATTCTCCTTTCGATCGATTCACTGTATGTCTTTCTCCTGGTCGTGAATTTTATTCACTTACCCGTTCACTTTGGTTGTGGAAATTACATGCGTGTTACAGTACTCACTTTCTGTTAAGAGAGGAAAAGAAACACAACCTACAGTTGTAGGCCTGCACTCTGTTTGTTATCACTGAGTTCAATTAGTCAATAGATAAAACACAATGGCACAGCACGTAGGCAATGATACAGATGGACAATAGAAAAAAATTATGTTCTGTCTCTTTTATTACTTGTATCTGGAAATGTTAAACCTTTTACATGTTTTTCATTGTTACGTTTATACGTTTTTGTTTACAGTTAATGAAACTGTAGTTACTTTTGGTTGTAGGCAGTATAGTTACATAACTACTAAATACTCGGTTCTGTTTACATGACAAGATTTACATTTAGACATATTTGTCTTTTCCTTTTAAGATGACAGAACAATTATTAATTAGTTGTTTATTAAAGTCAGATAAGTAATAACCCTAACCGACCAACTACCTTTTGACTGATACAGAAATTAAGACAAAAACGAAATCCTACCTCCTACTCTGACAAACTAAACATGAAAGACAAACCAAATGCTAACTCAACTTTCCAACCTGGCAAAGACCATCACCCGGTCGTGGTGCCTTAGCTAGATGCTTCTGCATCATTTGACATCTCCATCAAATGATGGAAGGCGCTCCTAGGGCATAGTTTTTGTGGTACTTCATGTCTTATTGTGACAAAGGGCCTTTTGGCCAAAGGTAATGGAAACTGTTGCAGGCTAAGGGCTTAATGCCTGTGGATATGAACAGGTTGGAAGTTTCTTAAGTGTTTGGGGATTATCACAAAAGGACTTGGAGCATAGTGTTAAATTCTTAGATGAATCGATAACTTTGGGAAATATCCTCATATTTGGGAGGTGTGCCATATGTGGCATTGCACCACACTTATGGATAATAGAGCAAAGAATGAGTCAGCAATTGGAATTGCTAATGGAGTCAATGGTGAATGCCAAGAGCTATGGATCAAGGCAACAAGGACCATGATTTGAAAAATTGCTTAATGGGCCTAGTTCAAGCAAAATTCTCCATACTTGATTGTCCCTCACGCCAGGAAGAATTAAAATTGGAATGGAAAGTTTGTTCTCAGTATGGGTGGGTTATCCCTGATCACAATATATGTACAACATAACAAATTCTAGTCATGGGATGCTATACCACGGAATTTATGAACTCTAATGGCATGTTGCTGTGTTCTCCTCTAGTCTTATGAGCCTTAAAGAGAAATGAAGGAAATTTGTGTTGTGTGTACAAGCAAAAATTATGAAGATCTCTTTGAGTCTGTAGTTTGACTGAGAATAATTCTCAACATGGAGAAATGCTCAGGTGCCCATTCTCAGAATTAATTTAGCTGCAGAGGCCAAGTATTCAAATGGGTCAATGTAATGGATAGATGTGCTAGAGTATGCTCTTGGGCAGTGTGGATGGCAGAATGGTGGTTGACAAACACTGCATCATTCCCTGTGTTGTAGAGGAACAAAACTTAGGAACGTTGAGTTTGATACTGGGGGAATACAACAATGTTGAGAGAGTTGTGTGGAGAGCTCAGGGGTGTGTGTGTGTTGCAGAGAGAGGCTGAGAGTGTGCATGTTGAGAAGAGAAGGTTGAGAGTAGAATGCTGATTGCATAAGGGTTGAAGAGAAGATAACTAGGATTTGCTATAGAGTAGACAATGAGTACATAGAAGATTGTGTATGCTGTTGAATACAGAGGGTTGAGAGTTGTGAATGCAAAGTTGATAACAGGAAGAGTGGCAGAAATTTATAGTGAACATTAAGTTCATTATTGAGTGTGGGTTGGAGCCTACAAATAGGGAGTTGATGCTTCCATCTTAGTGGATATCTGAGTAGAGTTTGGGGGTTGGTGCCTCCTACAAGTTGGTGCTTGCATAAATCCAAGAAGCTACAAGTTGGTGCTTGCAATAAATCCATGAACCTATTGCTTTAGTTGGTGCTTCTTGTAAGTTGATCAAGTGTCTACAAAAGAAGGGGAGTTAGTGCTTCCTACTAGTGGGTGCTAGCAAACAATCTAAGGGAGTTGGTGCTTCCTATGACTGGTGGCTCCAAAACATTGGTGTAATAGAGTAGGAGCTCTTATTTTACATCATAATAAAAACAAATATTTGGTGATTTTTCTCCCGAAAAGATTTCCACAATAAATTCTCCGTGTCTTATGTGTATGCTACTCATGGCCTTGTTGTGTATGTTTATGTGTTGAGTTTACTTATTACAGTTATGATTTGTTGACAATTGCTCACATGATAGTTGCCAAATTTGAATGTGAAAATATAAATTATCATTAAAAATAAATTTAATTTTAATACTTATTCAACCCCTTTTGGTATTAAACATGGTTTCCAACATAATTATCCATAAAGAATGTGACCTAAAAAGTGTAAAACACAAATGTAAGAAAGATTACTATAATATATGAGAGAAATGATCCTGACTTTTTTTAAATGAGAAAATGATACACTCTTATACTTTCCCATTATGCTTGCACTAAACGCATGTTCCAAAGAAAAAACTTTCCCAAAATCCTTATGTGTGCCAACCTGTAATGGAAAAAGTTCTTACGTTGAAAATTTGAAAAATATATAGAGAGAGGGGTTTGTTTATAAATATAAAGCTTTGTTTATAAATATAAAGCTTTGTTTTCCTTTTTAGAATACGTCAATGTATAAAAATGTAGAGGAGGCGTTACATTGAAAATTTAGAATTTTATTGGTGAATGTATATTTTAGTTTATTTTTTACTTTGTTCTTCTTTTTAACCAAGTGGATGTGTGTATTTTAATCTATAAAAATGTAAAGTGAAGGTGCATTTTTTAACCTGTAAAAATGTACAGTCAAAAGTGTTTTATTAAGTTTATGAATAATTTAGGGTTAATGTTGATTTTGGGGGAAAATTTTAAAGATGATTATATTAATAGTGCACAATTATCATGGTAATAAAGATGATGGAGTGTTTTATTAATTTTTATATAAATAAAAAAAAATAATTTTTAGTAAATTAAAATTATATATTAAAAATGATTAATGTTACTAAAATTAAAATAGTTTATTGGATTTGAAAAAGATAAGAGATTATTTTAATTTTTGGCATTTTATTTATATGTTTTAAAAGTATTAATAGAAGTACTATAACATTACCAAAGTGTCATTGATTTGAAAGGTCATAAAAGTTGCTAGTGTAATAAATAATTTGAAAATTAGATCTAATTTGAGTATACGCTCGACAATCCAAAAGAAAGTGCTTTCCATCTTCAAACCTCTTAGTGACACAAAGGTGACACACACTTTCATTCCATAGTGTTTTGGGAATTGACTAGCTTCAAATTTCACTATGAAGCTCATGAGAATCTATTCTTATTTTAACAATGTTTACCTTTCTCTTTACACTAGTCAAGATAAAGAGATATTTTTTATTTTCGAGATTTGGGTTGACGCCCTCCTTATAGTATATTAGTTTCATTTTTCCCTCTAACTCTTTATCACACCACAATTTCTCCTTAAGTTTTGATGGAATATCATTTTAATATTATCCTTACTCTCCAAAATGATTTCCTCATTTATCCCTTAATGGTCTAGCCAAGACTGGGCATCCTTATGCCATTCCTACTTGAGTTAAAGGTGGTGGTTTTTCCTAGAGCTAGGATCATTTTTAGGCAAACTCTTGTTTCCTATGTTGTTTAACATTTTATACACAAGATACATAGCCATATGCGTGCTTTCAATGGGGAGAAGACTTGTTTCAATTGGGAGGATATGATAGGATTTAGTTTCTTTAATATTGAGATTGTAGGTTATAAATTGTTTGTGGATATGTTTTATCTTCCTCCATAACTCTTTCGAGATATTGCTACACCAAACCTCACATCCATATAAAATAATAGGAGTGACAAGAGTCTCAAAGAGGAGTTTATTTTTATCCCACATCGAGAGATTTGTTGACTTACAATTGTTTTCAAGCCCATAATAATCTTTCCATCCTCCAACTATCATTTTTTCTCAATTCTATAACTCAATTAAGCTTGTGATGGATATCGATTCCAAGATATTCATATGAAGGAACTTCCACCAAGTTGTTATTGCCATCCATGTAAGTACCATATGTGATCTTTTTGGATTTAATTGTCATGACTTTTGCTTTGTCAATATTAACACTCATCCCATCTTAGAAGAGAAATCTTGGAGGATTCTTAATTGCTTGCCAAGATCGTAATGATTACTTAAGGATTCTTAGTTGCTTGTCAAGGTCACAATGATTCCTTGCTAAAAAACAATATCATCAACATAAAGGAGAAGAGTTATGACTATACCAATAATATAGAATTAAATTAATTATTTATTTATAAGGAATAATAATAATAGAGAATTCTAAGAATTGATATGTTGAATTTTTTTTTTATTTTTTTTTTTTTAATTAATTTTTCCTTCAACAAATATTATAGATGAATATTTGAATCGAATAAGCAGATCACAAAACTATTTTTTTTAATGTGGTTCATGGACCCCGGAGATCGGTGACCGCTACATCCACGAAATATTTGTACAACACATATCCACTTGAAAGGATGACTTCTTGTCGGCTCAACCACATAGTTTGTCCCAAAGAGTGTTGAAAGAATTGAACCTGTGACCTCTCAATAATAGATGTACTTTAACGATGAGGACTCGACTAATTGAGCTAACCCTCATGTCTAGATTGTGAAACTATTAATATAAAAATTGTTATTAACATTATTTTCACAAACTTTATGATATTATATAAGGTTAAAGAGTAGGTAAGGAGAAAAGTATAATTCCATCCTTATAATGAATGATGAAACTTATTCTAGATATGTGTTGTTAAAACCAAGAGAGAAAGAGAGAGAAATAGTACGTAGCAAATCATATACAATGAGGTATCATGGGGAAAACACTTCTATGAGAAAAACTCCACATTTCAAAGCAAACATGCTTAATGTTTTCTCAACAACTAACAACAATTACAATGCACTTTCAGAGTTCTACTATTCAGATGAGAAATTAGAAGCAAGCTCATTCTTTCTTCGCCCACATCATAATACACATTTAATGTTGTGCTCTTTAACATGAGTAATGATGAGCAAGCTCATTCTTCCTTGGCCTACATCATGCTACATCATTCACTTGAGACAACACTTACCACCTGATCAAGTATCCCAAGCTATTAAATAGGCTTCATCACATCGAATACCATGGGCCCATAAGCCACCAATGATGAACCCATCAATGACCAAATTAAGGCTATCTTAAATATTCTATGATTGATTCAAGGTCAATTAAACATTTCCTTCCTTTAAACTTGGTTTGGGACAAACACTTACCCCCTCCCCCAGCCACTCTCAAAATTTATTTATCAAATTTCCTAGAATACAACATGTGCCCCTTATCAACTAGGTCTATGTCTAAACTTTATGAATGAACCATTAAACCGGGAGTATACATGCCTAGATATGTATTATAACCATGTTCCCATTTTACATAATTCAACTCCTCATAAAATATTTACAATTGTACAATTGAGAATGTAATACTATGAAACATCAACTTGTTCTGTTACCAACTTCCCTCTTTCTACAAATACAGTTACATGAACCAAATACATTTAAGAGAATTTTTAAAAAATCCATTTTTTGCAATTTGTTACTATGTCATCCATCATGGTGCATAAACCATGAACCGGTACTACACATACCATTTGTATCATTGTGTTTTCTCTTCGTCCGAATATCACATCTTCACAAAGCATCAAGTTCATGAGGTTCAAGTGCTAGCCCTTCAATATTGGTTTTTTTTCCTTAGTTCATGGAAAATTCTCTAGATAGTGATCCATAGACAATAAACATCAAGAAGCATGCAATGATCTACCCCATCTCTAAATGATCCCAAGTATCTAGGAGGGAACAAAGGAAGTTGGTTTCTTTGTCCTTATCCTCCATCTTTATATCAACTGAGACCAATTTATTGATTATGGTTTTAAACTAGCTCAAATGATCTACCACAAATGGACATTCCTTCATCATTGGGTTATAAAGATGTTTTTTGACGAAAACCTTATTTCTTGTTGATTTAGTCTAATATGAGTTCTCAAGTTTCTCTGAAAGTTTTTTTATGGTATTTTTGTAACATGCATTGAACAAGACATAATCTACCAAGCAAAGATTAGTTTGGACATTGTCTTCATGTCCAACTTTTTTCACTTTTCATCTATCATGCTACGAGGTTGATGTGCAATCCATTTCAAGGCTAGGGCTTGATCATTTTGAACTAACAAATCCATCACCTTCACCTTCAATAGGGATAAATTATTGTCATTAAACTTCTCCATCTTGAATTTGATTATACCTCTTGTCATTGTTGCAGTGCCCACTCACAGAAAACCAAAAACCAGTGATCCTGACTCTAATACCAGATACTAAAGTAGAGAGAGAGAGAAAGCACAAAAAACCAACACAAGAAGATTTCTTAGGAAAAACCCTTATGGAAGAAAAAAAACCCACACTCCGAAGAAGCTCATTATATTCATAAACAACTAACAATAATTATAATGCACTTCTAGAGTAAGTCTTCTCTTAATAGGAATAATGAGCAACAAGTTCAATATTTTTGCATCATGCACCAAAGACCACATCGACTACCTACCCATGCTTCCAAGAACCAACATGAGACATCTTACCATGGAGTATTGCAAGCTATCAAATAAGCTTCGTCACATCAAATACCATGGAAAATACCATGATTCATCCAATACATAGGTCGTAAACCGCCAACAACAAATCCATATTATCTTAACTACTATTAATTAAGTCAAATTAACCATTATATTGATTTTATGCTTTTTCATGTTCATAGTTTGTTTGCATTTACTAGTATATTCAAAATTAGGAAAGAAATTACAAATAATAATAATAATAATAACAAGAAGTTAACATAATATCCAATTTTTCACGACTAGGCATATTTCACTCTTTTAGTCACAACGCTCCTTTATGTTAATGTGTTATGATGTTCAATTACAACCTTTTGCAATACAAATTAAACTTGAATGTTAACCATAATAAATAATACAAATTTTGTTATACAACTAATTATTTATTAAAGGGAATTAAGTAATTTTAATGGAAAAATAAAAATAAAATATATATGTGGGGGGGGGGGGTTGATTTCATGTTAGCCTTTTTCTTATAAACAATTATGAAGTCCTAGTATATTATCTAATGTATCTCACATTTTGGGATATATTTTTTTATCTTAAGAATGTTTCTAGATCATAATTTGTCTTATCTTAAGAATGTTTCTAGATCATAATTTGTCTTATTCTACTTTATCTCTTTGTGCAGTGTCAAGGTGAGCAATTGAGGTGGCTTCACAATTGTATTATATATTTGTATCATTGGAAGATGAATGCACAATGTACAATATGATAATGTGAGAATAGAGATTATGGCTGGAGGCCTTTTCTGCCACACCAAATTTTCATAAAATTATATTAGTTTGCATTTCTACCAAAGGAAACTTCTTCATTATCTAGGATTTCCATAAGAGCTAGAACATTCAGATCAATAAGAACAGAGGGAGAGGAGCATACTAGGTTAGCTGAAGACTCCATGCCAATTGCTAATAAGGGAGGATCTTATTGTTTCACTTGTAGTGCTTCCATTATCTTCAATTAGTTTTAATCTCATCTGCTTACTTTTGGATTAAGGATTGATGCTCAATTATGATTTCCACTGTGGTCATGAGATCCAATCTCAATTGTTTTGTGTGTAGGTGGAGGCCCATGAGTTGTTGTCATAGTTTCACCACTTCCTCATCTCTCGTTGCCATAAGTTTTGTATTTTTTACGTATTGTGTCACCATGTTGATTATTGCGTGCAACCATTATGCCTTGATTTTTTTCCACTAAGACTTTGTTAGGGGAATTTTTTTTTTAGTCATTGCATTTCCTGTTTTATCCCACGACCAATGCAGAGTGACACCACAAAGATATAATAGGTAGAGCGATTGGGATGGAGGCACAGGGCCACAACCTTAATAACATTGTTGTCAACCACTGCCCACAATGGAAAATTGACAACACACCTACATGAGCGCACCTCAAAGTCATAACAATCTCCATAAATGTTAGGTGAGGTAACTTTTGTATTCCAAGCTCAGTTCCATAATTCTCCCACACCTGAGAGGGTATTTTTCCTGTGCCAATATTTTGAGTGGGTTTCCCAAACATTCCACATAGGTGACAAGGGGTGGTGACACAAATATTTGAAACTCCTTAAATTTTGAATGATGACTCCACGCGCAAGGTCTCAAATCCCACTCATCATCGGGTTTGACACTTTGCATACTGATTTATTTCCATGTAATTGAATTTCATACATCTTGGGATCAAAAAAGCTTCTATGGTTCTGCTTATCCACAAGGTTATGAGGGGTTGTCTAGTGGCTAGATTTCCAATGCATTCACTTTTGTGTTTAGCTTGCGTAGGACATGGATTTCGATGTACTATGGAATTAAGTCTAGACCAAGGTTGATTCTCTTGTATAAAAGTTGCAACTTTAGATCCCATGGGCTAGTGCCAAAATTTAAATGACAAGTTATATTGTTTGAATCCCATACAATACTTAGTCTATGATCTAAGAGTTTCTTAGTTAATTTGATACCCTACATCAAGACATGTCACTTGGTCATTTGATTATTATGCCCAAAAATTCAGTGGGTACATTGTTTCAACTTTTTTTCGAGGGCTAAATATCACCCCCTTACACCTATTATCCCCGCATATTTAATGTTTGTTATAAAACAAATTGTTAAATCAATATTTCTAGAAACTTTAATGATATTCTTTCATTAAATTTATGTACATTCATAAACATGTCTATTTTGGAATAGGACTTTAAACATTTTAATTTAATTATCAATAATTATTAGGTGGATGGTACAGATTTAACCTCCACAAATATTCACATAATAGCTTTAGTAATAATTAGGGATAGAAGGTTGAGATTATCTCAAAAATAGTATGCCCTTTTTTATTTTCAATTTAATTAAAAACATGTCATATTCACATATGTTAGATTCAATTTTCCATTCTATTTTCATTTTTGGCATTAAACTCTTATTGGTTATGGTTGCTCTCTCTCTCTCTCTCTCTCTCTCTCTCTCTCTATCTATCTATATATATATATATATTATTATTATTTATATTAAAACAATTTAATATAGCCCGCGAGGCGTAAGAATACGGTGATGGGTTTTGTTAAGGCACTCTGTTCGAAACCTCTGTAGCGAAATTGACATGCTAGAGCAGTGTGACCTAACAAAGTGTAATCCCCAGGGATTTGGATGGCTTAAAATGCCCCAGTCCCATGACATTTAAAACATCATCATTAGAATGCTATCATCTCACAACTCACTACATAAATAATAATTAAAATAAATAAATTATTATAATTATTGTTTAATGTAAATATTCAAAATAAGTATATGCTACTTACAATAAAATATCAATGAAATATTATTTATAATTAATTTATGAATTATTATAATTATAATTCTCCCGCAACATTTATAATAATATATTAAATATTTTTTTGAATTAAAATATTCACATTCCCGTTTAAAAAACAAAATAATAATGAAACTTACAATTTTGTATCAAACCTTGACCTTAAAATCCAACCATGTTTTTAATACACAAGCATGCAACAATGCTTTTATAAGTTGGTAAATGGTGGTTGTATTTATGATCACAATTTTTTAAAGGTGTCTCATAGGCAACTTGCACCTACTTCTTAATGGAAATACCAAACCACTTTGTTATGCCCTTTGTTAATCAACACTTTTACGTTATATGATTAGATAAACATTGCTAATAATGGTTCATGAGTGTCATTCCTTTAATAGTACATGATAATCATATTATATTGAAATTTTTAAAATATATAGTATATAAATATTAAAAAAATATTCTGTATTTTTATGTAAAGGTGAGTAATTCACTTCATAAAGTTTGTATAGGTATTGAAGATTGAGTGCCAGATCAGAATATATAATAGGTAGTGAAAGTTTGTATTATATATATACATATATATATATAATATATTTATTAGTTGGTATAACAATTATTTTAAGGCAATGAAAAGTATTATACATATAATATATTATATATAATATTTTTGTTGTTTGTTTGGTTGGAAATTCAATATTTTAGTGTAAGTAGTAAATGGGCAATTTAATGAGATTTAATGAATTTGAGTTTATTAAAATTGAAATTTAAATAAATTTATGTTGAAAATATTTTTAAAAATAATTAAATTAATAAAAAATTTATATATGTACGTGGTGTGGTGTGGGTGTGGGTGTGGGTGGGGGCGAGTGAATATGCGTGGGTGGGGTGGGGGTGGGGGTGGGGGTGGGGGGAATTAATATGCAATGCATATTACTCCCCCTCCCCTCCACCCACCCACGTTGTGCAGTGTGGTGTCTGTGTGTGGTGTGTAGTATTGAAAATTATGGTAAAAGTTAGTTTTAATTTTAAAATATGATTAAAAAATTTAAATGTTTAAGTATTTACAAAATAATATTAAAATGTTTATTGAATTTTAGGTATAGTTTTGTTTTGGGATTTCTATAAACTTTCATCATACTAGTAGGTTTCGTCTTCAAGGGGGTTTGACGGCTGGAATCTTAGTTGTCGTGGCCTCCTCTTCCTCTCTATGGTCACCTCTTATTCGCCAATGTCCTTAGTTGTTGCTGCTTCCTTTTATTTGTTACTTCCTCGATGGGTCATTGCTTATCTTTCCCTTGGATGTTTCTCTTCTATTGTGGTTGACTTTGGAGTTTCCGTTGCAAATGGGGAGTTTAAGGTCTAGGCTTGACACTTTTCCCTAGTTCATGCCTCTTCGTGTTGGCAACTACTCGTTTGTCGGTGATTTCTCCGATGTCGTCTCCTCTTACATATGTCGCCTTGGGTTTTGTTGGGCATTTTGCTTGATTTTCTTTTGCAGGCCTATTATGGGCTTGATTGTGGGGGCTATCTTGGGGGCCTATGCCCAACTACTTTTGATGCTCATTTTGGGTTTTGTTTGAGGCTTGCTTTGGGCTTTCACTATGGGGGATATCTGGGCAACATGTGCCCAACTTCTTTTGATGCATGCTTTGGGTTTTGTTTCAGTGGCCCCTTTTGGGTTTTTATTGTGTCAGGCCCGTGTGCCTTATATTGTGTTATTAATGTTTTGTGGCCTAGGGTTTTCGACCCCTAGGGTTTGTAATTTTTTTATGCCTCTTATCGAATCTAGGCAAATCCTAGTGAATGCACTCCCATTGCATATGCAAAATGTATTTTTTTCACAGATTTGAATGAAAATACGATTTTTTCCAGAGAAAAAAAAAACTTACTTTTATATGAAAATATATGTTAACATATAAATTACTTACTTAAATAGGTGTAATTTTACTAATCAAATTAATATAACCATAAAAGCTATTACTACATTACTTTCAATATCTTCACTTACAAACACCATATTAAGATAAAAATTATTTTCCATAATAATTTGACATTAACTATAAATTAAAAATAGGAGTGGCGTGTGTAGGAAGAAGTCTTTATGGTTCTGGAGGAAACAATGTCACCTAGTACACATGGGAGCTCGAAAACATCTCCACACTTGACTAGTTTTAAATGTTTTTTTGAATTATATGATTTTTCTGTCAATTTGTGAAGCATGTCATCAATAGAAATATCTAGAACTCATATTTGGAAAAGGTGTTATTGTATATAACAAGCATTATAAAACTATGTATATTTTTAGTGTACTCTTTAACTGTATTGAATGTAAATATCATATCCAAATACCTCAAAGGAATTAAGGTTATACACTGGATGGGAGAGGGCCATGCATGCATAAGGATTGGCTCCACCATCTGGACAAGTTTCAATAAAGTCAAATTCTAGTTAATCAAAAGGGCTTGCTGGATTTTTGGCACGGGGAAGGAGATTATCATTGGTTGGGACAATATCCTTGGAACTGCAATTCAGATGTATTACTTAAATGAACTTACTCACAGCCTTAACTCTTGGGTACATTTTTACTTTGACCAGGCTATCAGGGCATGATCAAGCATCACTCATGTTTGGAAGAGGGAAGATGAGATAGGATTGATGGGGGAAATTGTTGGGGCCTGAGAAAATATACTAGTAGCTCTACGTAATTTAGGTATTTGCAAAATTGCACATGGAGATTAGATTGGGTGGGATGGGAAGTTGCAGAGAGGATTTATCTTTGTATTGGATACCTATTTATTCATCTGCAACAATATACATAATTTTCAGAACCTTTGTTGGTTTACAAAATTTTGGAAGGTACAAATCCCAATCAAGATCATTTCATACACCTGGCTTGTATGGAAGAACAAGACACTTACTTGGGAGAGTCTGAGGTAGAGAGGCATGCTTGGACCAAGAATATGTGTGTTCTGTAGGCAGGAGGAGGAGGACAATTCACACATTTTGTTAGCTTGCCTCGTCATTGTACAGGTTTGGAAAATTTATGTTTTACTCTCTTTCACTTACGTTGAACATGTATCTGTTGAAGCATGCTTGATACGGTGGAATACACAAGGCAAATATAAGATGGCCAATCCTCTTGTGACATTTTGGGAAATTTTGAAAGAAATAAATAACATCATCTTTGAGGACAAAAACCACAATGTCGACCAGATTATTAATAATATACTCACATGGATGAGGCCACTGTTGTTGTCCTATCCTTGGCCACCATCAACCTCACATAGAACAATTGACCCAGATATATCTTTTCCAATAGGTTTCTTTGATGGTGTTGAATAGGGGAGGAGATGTGGCTGTTAGGTATGGATCTACATTGAACAAGGCCAATAATACCGGATCCACTGGGGAGGGGCCAGAGGAACAAACATGAAGGATGAGGCAATTGCACTTTGGGGATTACTTTGGTTTGCTTGTTTTTTGGATATACAAAATTTGAGCATCTATGGAGACTCCCAGGCCATCATCAACCATGTGTTGGGAATCTCCACAATTTCCCACCCACACCTACAGGGCTAGCCCCGAAACATCATTCATCTCCAAGGCATACTTCCTGGGGTCACCTTTCAACACATACACAGGGAGCACAACACAATTGTTGATGCCATATCTAAGAAGGGACTTATGGCTTCTAATGATGGATTACAAATCACTATAGAGGTGGATGGTTGTTCCATGGATGTTGGATATATGTCATTCTCCTGACAATGGTTTTATGTAGGTATTATCCAATGTTGTTATGTTTTATCTGCTCTACAGTATCACATTTTCCACTGTTCTCTATATTTGAATATGCTCCTACCTAATCTGTATATGGACATATGATGAACGATTTGCTCAATTTTGGTTTTTTCTCTAGTTTTTTTGGGTTTATACATTGGACAATATGGGGGGCTTAGAACTTGTTTAGGCCTACACTAGATTTGATATGTTATTTGTTCATGGTTGCTTTTTCTTTATGGTCTGCTCAGAGATATGTAGAACTTGATGCAGTTTCCAGATAGACTAGATGTAATGGTTTACACTTTTCAATCAAACCAACGTTTTTTTCAATAAAACCAACGTTTTGGTTTTTTCTCTAGTTTTTTTGGGTTTATACATGGGGCAATATGGGGGGATTGAGAACTTGTTTAGGCCTACACTAGAATTGATATGTTGTTTGTTCATGGTTGCTTTTTCTTTATGGTATGCTCAGAGATATGTAGAACTTGATGCAGTTTCCAAATAGACTAGATGTATTGTTTTACACTTTTCAATAAAACCAACGTTTTTTTCTTACTGAAAATACTACCAACCTTAACATAACCATCTTTTGAATGAATATTAATTTTTTTTTGTAAAAAAAAGCTTAATTTTGTTTTGGTAAAAAAAAGGTTTATAAACTTTCTTAGTGAAAGGTTTTAGGAATTTGACCATTTTTTATTCAATTAAAGGAAAATCAATTATTTTAGCTTAAAATTATGTAAGAATACTTTTGAATTAACAAAATTGTAAATATAAAATTTAACAGCTTAAAAATCTAGTTATAATAAAA
>APFE030078626.1:0-18673 GCA_000404065.3 Pinus taeda | reverse complement strand
AAAACCAAGTTTTTCTATCCAAAAAAACCAAGTGTATCAACAATATTGCTTTCCAATCACTTTTTCTTTTTAATGAAATGGATAGAGATATGTAATAAAAAAATCTGGATTGCAAGGCCAAAACTTTCGCATATTCCAATTTTCTTTGAAGGTTTGAAATTGAGTATAAAGGCTCAGTCCAAACACTCAACCCAATTCCCGGTGACACAAATAGTTTAGTCCCTCTTCAACTAAATATTTTCCGAAAAACACCCAAAATACAAATACATTTACATTCCATTTTTTTAATTTGATCAATTTGACTCCTTGTTTTTCTTTTCTTCCCAACTTGAATCCAACCCGCATTTTCTACAAATTATGGCGGATCGTTCTTCGACAACTGCACGATATTTTCCTCGAAATCTTCCTCATCCAAGTGATCTGCCTAAGAATTTTCCTTTTCAACGAGATTCCTTGTGATTTCCGGAGATAATTTGTTTTCCACGAGGGTTTGTCGCTTTTCTACTAACGCTGCATTCGGGGGATCTTTACTGTCAACCAAAGGATCCACATTGGCAAGCGAATTTTCTTGCTTAGTTTTTGTTGCCATGGTTGTGGTTTCTTTGACTGAATTTGCTTCCTTCTTGTCTTTTAATTCTTTCTTGCCCTGAAGCTCTTCTTCTTTGAATACCATATAATGGTCATGTTGTGCATCTTCCCACCATTTAGGCCTTTAGGGTTTCTTCTGATCTTTTCTATTATGAGGATGCTTGGGGTAATTTTTAATTACATGCCATGTTTCATAGCATGCTCTACATCAAAATGAGATATTCTCATAGTCAAGCTTTTGGACCCAAACATAGTTTGAAGCCATAGAATTAAACTCCATGGGAAAACCCTTGCTGAAGTCCATCTCCACACAAATCCAGTCATAAGTAGTCTTGAATTTTATTTTATTTTTTGGTTTCAAAGCAACTTCAATAGAATTTTCCCAATGCATTCCCAATGGAAGAAAGCGACCTTTGATTCCAGAAATGTAAGGGAAGATTTGACATTCTTACCCAAACTGGGGCTTAATAAATTGATGTTGTTACTAGATCAAAAGTGGGAGACCAAGGCTGCATCTAGAGCCTAGTGCTCCCCCAAAACCACTGCTTAGCTTCATAGATAACCTTCTTGTCTTCAATCTTTTCAAAAGCCACGGTGAAGAAACCCTGTGCCATATGATAAATATTTAGCTTGTCTGTTAAAAGGGGCTTCCATGTCTCAGAGATCCATTTATGCAGATCATCCAGTCATAGCTAGAACCCATTAAACCTGCAAACCAAACCATTCTCTAAAAAAAATTCATAGTCCAAAGCTTCCTCATCCATAGGAACATTAAGGGAAGAAATTTCTTGCACCACCGAAAGACTAGATCCAAACTTCAATATAGAACTGTACAAAACCGAAGAAGAGCTAGTTTGATTAGCAACCATACCTGCAAAAGAAAAATATTTATTTGCCGGATCACACGAATTCACCATTGAACGATTTGTAGAAGAGATCTGCAGAAAATCCATGCAAACAGAGCGAAGACTGAAACCCTAGCCACCACAAGGGTTTCTAGAGCTCCTTCCATCCTTGAATTCTTTATTTTACAAATCCTCCAATCACTCATTTACAAAACATACAAATATCAATTTTAGTAGACATGTAATAATTGTTTAGAAAAAAACTATAAAAAGGTAATGACTGCCACATAAAAACTATACCAATAGTCCATATATATATATATATATATATTGCAAAATCTCAATGGTTCAGAGAGTTTACTAAGTGCCCCTATATGATGTTGATTCTCCCTGCATTAGACAATGAATCATGGATAAAAGCTGCAAAATTGATCACCCCCAAATCAATCGCCACTCCCCTCTTTGACAGATTCCACAACCCGATTTTGTTCCCTGTAGATGTGCATGAAGGAGATATGTTGGAAAGACTTCCCTAGAGTATGAATGCACCACATCCAATTAGAGAGTGTTGGTGGGTGAAATAATGAATGCCCTGTGACCCAATCAATAAAGCCTTTTGAATCTCCATGCACCTGTGAAACATCGATACGCAACCACTTGGCACAAATGAGAACTCCCCATAAAGCAATGATTTTTGCATGACTGTTGGTACCAATTCCACCCTCCCACCATAAATGGTAGTATCTGCCCTCTCTATCACAATATATGCACCACAATGACATTTCCTTTGTGAACATGCATCGTCAAAGAATCCAATAGGGTAATTCCTTTATATGTCTCTTAGCTGGATCACTCTCTTGTACTGTTTCTTCTTCCTAGGACCAATCTATAAATAATATGGCATGATCTTTATTAATGTGCTTCTAACATAAAACAAATTTTGACTAAATATCTTAGAATTATGACTTCTCCAGATGCCCCATATGATGTAGAAGGGAAGTGCACAATGATCCTTTTGTGAATCGAACCAATGATGTAGACAATCCTCTAGTGAGCTTTGCATTCAAATCATATTTAATGAATGTAAAAACATGACCCAAACCACAGATGCAAAGGGACACATGAGAAATAAGTTCCTCACATCCTCAACATCATTTCTACACATAATGCATATGCTAGGACCATTGAAACCCCTATGTAACAAGTTATCTCATGTGAGAATTCTGTTGTGCAGAGACAACCAACAAAAACATTTTAACTTCTATGGGATCTCCCAATACCAAGATTTTTGAAACCATGTCCTATTTTTTTGAAAATAGTATTTATATTATATAAATTCGTGTTCAGATTGTGGAAAATATATGAAGAATTAGATATGAGTTTTTTCAAAAATGCCATTATTTTTCTTCTATCTAAGAGATATGCTAAATTTCCTTTGGGAGCATATTGCTGAATGACAAAAATGGAGTTTCTGTCCTTGTATATCTACAGAATTGTCCCAATAGAACATAACATTTATAAAACATAGAATTATCAATTGATAATAAATACTTTGATGACTATGAACCCAATATTACGTGTTAAAATAATTTTTGAGTTATTTGATTCTATTAAGGAATCATTGATGACCTAATTTGGCCATTGATGGGAAATCTCTTGCTTTCAATTTGCATCCATCATTAGCAAGCTAGTATGCTTTTTTGTTATGGTCCCTAATATGTGAAAGTATGTTATTAATGGAATGTCTTTTACCATTTTTCGTACTCTTTTCTGGATATTTTTCAAAGATTTTTCCTTCCCCATTGAGATTTTAACTAAACGCTGCAAAATAAGAAGGAAGTCTCTTGGAATTGTGAGCTCCTTCACTTGCTCTTTTTTTAGCAATCAATAAACCTTGATAAATACCATGAACCTACTTAATTATTTATCATATGACCAAATCCCTATAAATATGGAAACATTGTCATTCTCAAAATCATAAAGAGCGTCTCCCTCTCTCACCATTCTTCCATAAATGATAAACTAAATAAATTTTTATTTTTTATTAAAATTAATAATAAATTATGAAATTGTTAGTAATGAGGGTTGATTTTTTAAGTCTAAAAAAGCTTCTTCCAACTACCTCCGAGTTTTAAACTTAAATAGCCCTGCAAAACTAAATCCTTTAAAATAAATCATATTAACAAAAAATGATTGCAATAATCACTATCATAAATATTAATAAAATTAAAACATTATAATCCTAAACACTTTTTTGACTTTTGTTAAGAAAAAGTGTCTTGAATATAAAAAATTAAATAACACTTCAAAATTTTCTTGCATGGGCATGAAATGAATGCTTATCATATCAACAAACACTCTCCCATATTCCACTGAATTTTTACGAGAAACATGCTCACCGAATTTTAGACTTCACCTATTGTCTCTAACGCTTCATAAATATTTTTATGCTAAAATATAGGAGAGAATCCTAAGGATTTTCATGTGGTAAATCCGAAAGGAAGTTGTCACTTTCACACCTGACAGACAGACACACACCGAACACAGGTCACCATCAGATGACCAGGGCAATCTGACAGGCTTAAAAGATGGCTGACAGGCAGTTATGAAAGGGACAGCCCAAGTTGCAATCCTTCCACACTGCTGAGGGCTGGAAGCACAGCCCCACAAAACTAACCTACCAACTAAACCCCGGGTTAAACCTAGTGGAAATGCTTCACAGCCAGGAATTTCATCCCCACTTTGTTTTTGTTCATTCGAATGGCCACCCAACTCATCAATTGTACCAAATTCACTTTTTGCACACAAACCCACTTCCTGATATGTACTCAAAACCATCCACCACCAGAGCTATCAAAACTACACCCAGCCTGTCAGGCCAGTTGCCTTCATGCTGTCAACCCAGTCACCAACTCAACCAGTATTCAATTTCTATAAATATGGAAATCCAGATGGATTTCTTTATCCCCTTAAACATAATTACAAGCAGTAACAGGAAGCTAATCATAGGGCTTCATCGTAGGCTCTGCTTGTGCTGTGTGTTGAAGGGAGGCTCAATTGCAGAGAACGCAATCAAAGCCCATAATACAGTAGGAGCCCCACGGTAACAAGACCCCATTCTGGTATTTGCAGGATATTGTTTGTTCATCAGTGGAGTCCTGAATACAGGAGATACCTTTTTGTGTTGAGGACTATTTGGACATCGCAGGGATTGCATTTAAAGCAGACCAACTGTGTTTAAGAGGCCTATTTGGGCATTTAAAGCGAATGCATTGAGAGCCCAATATTGGCCTGTTTGGATACATTGAAGGATCTACAAGGGCGAGACATTTGCAGTATCAGAGGCCTTTTGCAGCATTGCAAAGAATGTATTCAAAGCTCAAGACATTACTGGAAGTTTGAATAGAATATCAAGCTTTCTTGGGTATTGTGGGGAATGCATTGAGTGCTGAACATAACAATGGATCCTTGCTCATTTGTGAAGGTTTTGGTTGGAGGGCTGGCACTGAGGATCCCAGTTTCATCCAAGCCTACCAGAACAGGCGTCCATCCTACTACTTCTCCTTGCTTTTGTGAGATCAGGCTGCCCAATCTGCCTCCTCAGACTGTGGTAGTCCCCCTGATTTCCCCAAGGTCATCTGACCCAGATGTCCATAACATCTCAGCCAGCTTCCATCTTGAGCAGATTGAGCTGAAGAAGCTGTCTTCTTCCTGTTTTGGGTCCTCGAAACCATGCTTGGAGATTGTAGTATATGCCGGAAGGCAGGGGTCAACCTGTGGTGTGTCTCTGGGGAAGCTTTTGGGGAAATTCAGAGTCCCTCTGGACCTTGAGGGTGCCCATGAGAAGCCCATTGTTTTCCACAGTGGATGGGTTTCAATTGGAAAATCTAAGCTGGATGGTGCACAGCTGCATTTGAATGTCAGAGCACAGCCAGACCTTAGGTATGTGTTTCAATTTGATGGGGAAATCGGATCAAGTCCTCAGGTTTTTCAGATTCAAGGCAATATCAGACAGCCAATTTTCAGCTGCAAGTTCAGTTCTGACCGAAGTTCTAGATCATGGTTAGTATTCAATGTCTCTTCTTATTTCTGCATGTTTTGTTGTAATCATTGACATTTTCACACACGAACACACATTCATACACAAAGGAAGAGTGAAATTATAAAGGTTGTAGACATGTAGGATCATTACCTCCGCGGCATAAAAAAAATCAGTGAAATTCTTTGAATAGCATCGAACATTTGAGGTCAGTAGGTCTACTGGTCGTAAATTAGGATAACGTTTTGAACAGTGGTAAGCTTATCAGCCCCACTGAAATCCATGATAGATCTATTAAATTTAACCCAAAGTGTTGGATTGAGGGGCTTGGGCTTTCACAGTTCATGCAAATACTATTGGATCCTTTTGGGAGAGTGATAGTGTGTCCCGAGTCACCAAAGCTGCAATTTGCAAAATTGCTAGCAGTTAATTTGTGATTTGGCTGGTGTGGCCCTCTCAAGCCATGTTCCTGCACCTCCCAAGCCATTTTGAGAACATGGCCATTTTGAGAACATGAATGTCTAAGAAGCATGGAGTTATGTTTGAACCTTGAACTACATCTTACCCAAAATCAAAAGGGCATCTGGTTTCTGAGATGAATCCGAATGTTACATTATTTTAAATCTCATTTTCAAAGCCTATGAGATGAAGGGTAGTTTGTTTGGTGCTAAGAAAATAGGTATCATAGTAGTTTGGTAATTTTGTGCCTTGCTAAGTAAAGGGGGTAGTCTTGTGTGGTGTTAAGGAAATAGGTGTCATAAAAGTGTGGTAACTTTGTACCTTGCTAAGGTGTGTTTGTGAGATCCCTTAAGGTGTATAGGATGGCTTTGAAGGCCATTACAAAAAATATAGATCCGGAGGTAAAAAAATCTGTTAATTTTCTATATCAGTTTTGACGGGGAATGGTTTGATTATGTTGGAAGTGCAATGTCTGATTAGGTTTTGTTATTCTGTTTTGCAGTTTATTGCAACATGATAGTAGCAACAAGAAACACTGGTTGTGCCCATTCGGAAACGTTCAAGACCGAGAACGAGAGAGGAGGGAACGCAAAGGATGGTTAGTAATGATTCACGATCTGTCTGGTTCCCCTGTAGCCGCTGCATCCATGGTCACACCCTTTGTTCCTTCACCTGGTTCTGATCGTGTAAGCCGCTCAAATCCTGGTGCCTGGCTCATTCTCAGACCTGACCACCGGGGTGAAGACAGCTGGAGACCATGGGGTCGCCTGGAAGCTTGGAGAGAACGAGGGAGCGGTGGTGGATTGGGGTGCAAATTTGAGCTTATGGCAGATGGTGGTAGTTTGGCTCGGATGGGCAGTGGGCTTCTGCTAGCAGAATCAATTATTAATGCTCAGAAGGGTGGCAAGTTTCTTATAGACAGTGGTCATGGCAAATCAGGCACGCCTATATCTAACTCCCCTGCTTCAACCCCTCGTAGCAGTGGAGACTTTAGTTTCAGCATGTGGCCTTACCAATCCTACTGTGGCTTTGTGATGAGCTCGACCGTCCAAGGAGAAAGGAAGTGCAGTAAGCCTATGGTCCAGTTGGCAATGAGACATGTTACCTGCATGGAGGATGCTGCAGTGTTTGTAGCCTTGTCGGCAGCAGTGGATCTGAGCATGGATGCATGCCAGCTTTTTTCCAGAAAGTTGAAGAAGCAACTATGCCGGAGGAATGACAGATTCTAGAGGAAGAACTATTTGTGATAGCCATAAACAAAAGCAGATCAAAAGCATCAAACGGTCCATGGGCCAAGTTGTGAGAACATTGGTATCCTCATTGTGGGGGTCATATGGTAACCTCATAGAATTGGATACATCTTAGATGTATCAGAGGCATGTTTATTGAGTTTAGCATTTGGAGAATTTCTTTGCCGCAAAGAGAAGCAGATTGCTCATTTGCTTGGCTCTGAGGTGCAAGGTATCTCAGATCACGAGTCTGCAATCTTCAAAGATGGAGTACTACTTGTCACATTTCAGTGATTTTTGATCATAGGTTGGGATCATCAGAGCATTGATTAGTTTGCAAGATGTGTAGTTTGTAGGATATTTTTTCGGACTGACTTGAGCATCTGAAGAATGGAAATCAGATATAACAAACCGTGCTATCAAATTTTAGGCCATCCAAAATATTATGTCGTTGTGATATATGAGGATATATTTCTGTAATATATTATAGGCTCTTATTTTCCCCTCACAGAAAAGTTTGAGCTGTTTGTGCTTTAACAACTAACGGAGTGTTACATTGCAAATTGCAAAGATGGAAGAAACTCTTATCATTGCAAATTGAAAAGATTCAAGAAATTTTTATCATTTTCAAATTGAAAAGATTGAAGAAATATTTATCATTACTCTTTTTCTTAGAATCTCATGGGATATCATGTCTGGTATGGTTTGGATGCAAACTCGGGTGTAACGATGGATCGTTATTGGGTCATATGATATGTTTATACATTTTCAGTTTTCTAACCTATTAGTCATCTGCCTCATTCTAAATGTAAGCTTAGTAGTTTATGTCAACAAACTAGCTTACAAACAGTATAATTTTATGACAAAAACATCATTCTAAATGTAAGCTTAGTAGTTTATATCAACAAACTAGCTTACAAACAGTATAATTTTATGACAAAAACACACAATGTTGTATGGAGTGAGTGTATGCATTTCACTCAAAAACACACAATGTTGTATGGAGTGAGTGTATGCATTTCACTCAAAAACACACAATGTATGTTGTATGGAGTGAGTGTATCCATTTCACTATGAACATTAGTTGTAAGGCGAGAATGTATTCATTTCACCATGAACATCTTGCCTGCGTGCAGACTTTTTTCAGTAGCTATGAACTTCTCAGCATGTTTTAGTAAAAGAAATACGCAGGCAAGTCTATTAAAAGCAAATATAAAGCATTGCACTGCCTCCCAAATTTAAGGCTTATATACATGCTGTCAGTAGCTATGAACTTCTCAGCATGTTTTAGTAAAAGAAATACGCAGGCAAGTCTATTAAAAGCAAATATAAAGCATTGCACTGCCTCCCAAATTTAAGGCTTATATACATGCTGTGTACACTTTAATAGAAAATTTCACAAAACTTGTATACTACTGGGGCGAATCACTGCAGTGGCAGAAGTACAGGCTACAGATTTATCAATATTTGGGTTGAGAATTTACCCTCTATTATAAAGGTTAAGTTTATTGTTTCATGTCTTGTATTATTTTAGGGTGTCTAGACTGAAAGATTAAACATCCTGTCTATTTTATCAATTAGCACCATACTCTGAAGCTCATTATACTACAAGGAAAACTTTACTGGACATTTATTTTTATCTGAACATAGATGCTGGGAATTATATATTTTTATCTGAACATAGATGCTGGGAATTATATAGATCATTTGTTATGATCCCTTATCTCAAGGGACTTCCTTAAATTTAAACTTTTTAAGTTTTGTCATCAATAATTTATCATACATTAAACTTTTTAAGTTTTGTCATCAATAATTTATCATACATTAAGCTAATCCTTTCATCAATAATTTATCATACACTCATTAATGTAATCCTTACCTTAAATTGAAACTAGCATAATCATAATGAAAATTAAATTGTTTTTTTTCAGGACAATCTGTACTTCCTATCAGGTGGAATATTGGAAAATTATTGGGCAGCGCATATTTGTGGGGATGTTTCTGAGCCGTAAGAAGTGGGAGGTGAGCACTGAGAATATTATTACGCAATGCTTCTGTGTGGTAATATTATTAAGCAATGAGGGATGAGCGGTGAGCTCGGTTGGTGAGAATTGGCACTGTTACAGTTCTCATCCAAGTTCAATATCTGAAAAATTTGGCGAATATGCTTCTCTAGGTATGTCTCCTGTTTAAAGGGGCAGTTGTGCGCCTTAAGTCAAATTTGTGATGTCCCATAAAGTCAAGCTTGATTTCATGCTTGTGCTTATGAGTCAAGTCAAGCTTGACTTCACGCTAATAAGTATCAGGATGCTTTTTCAGGGTCCGTTCCCTTTTGCAAATGGACTGGCTTTGTTCACTTAAGCTCTGTTCACATTTCCAAGTCAAGTCAAATGTGACTTAATGATTCTAAATCAAGTTTGATTTCATGATTTTAAGAACAGTGCTTTACTTTTTAATAGATAATTTAACTTTGACTTCAAGCTTGTTTTTAAGAACAGTGCCTCACTTCTTAATAAATAAAGTTATGGCTTTTTATATCCAAGTCTCTTCAAAATATATATCTAGTTCAGTCAGGGTAAGAATAGGAATTTCAAATCTATATCTGATCCAGTCAGGGCAGGAATAAAGTTATGGCTTTTTAAATCTAAGTCTCTTCAAAATATATATCTAGTTCAGTCAGGGTAAGAATATGAATTTTCAGTCAGGGTAAGAATATGAATTTCAAATCTATATCTGATCCAGTCAGGGCAGGAATAGGAATTTCAAATCTATATTTGGTCCAGTCAGGGCAGGAATATTCCTATTCCAAATCCATATCTGGTCCAGTCAGGGTAGAAATAGGATTTTCAAATCTGAAAATTTGCTAAATTTGATGGTTTTTGCAGCGTTTGATTATTTTGATAAAGAGTATTGAAAGACGAAACATTTTTTTTTTGGG
Source organism: Pinus taeda (assembly GCA_000404065.3). NCBI lineage: Eukaryota > Viridiplantae > Streptophyta > Pinopsida > Pinales > Pinaceae > Pinus > Pinus taeda. The sequence goes on along the minus strand of APFE030078626.1, from coordinate 8,575 downwards.
GCTATATTTGACATGACGAGCAAATTACCCACCCTGTAACAAGCAATTTGCCCATCAATACAATTTGCCATCTAAGTTCCATCCCTGTCTGCAACAATGCTTGGTCTTAGTATCTGTCTTTGTAAATTGAACAATGATAAGTACTACACCATTTCTGAAGAGCATGTCTTTAGAAATATATTAGAAGAAAGTAAATTCATGTAAATTTCATTGTGATAGCAAATTTTTTTACCAGTGTTTTATGGTGAGGTTCCTCAAACTTTTTAATGGGGTTTCACAATAACTTGGATGTTTAATTTTGACAAGGCAATCGTCTAAACGGTGTTTTAATGTTGTTGTGATTTCATTGTTCAGATGGGGTAAATTTGATTAGGTTTAATAACTTGATGTTTAATTTACAGGGCAATCGTCTAAACAGTGTTTAAATGCTCTGATTTCATTGTTAAGATAGGGTAAATTTGATTGGATTTATGAGGTTTTGGTAATCATTGATTTTCTCCCTGGTATTTTCATATTATGGAGCTTATTTATTTAAAAGCACGATGACTCTTATGTAAAATGTCTTTGGGACAGTGTGGAAGCATGGTAAAAGGAAGGAGAATAATGTAAAAAGTTAATTTCCATTTCTTTATGGATATAATTCATAATAAATTAACCACTTAAATTATAACTGGTTTATGTTTATTTATATGCCTATCTCTCCTTGTAAATCATTTTTTTTGAATTAGCAAACATTTTAAAGTCAGGCCTCCTTGTAAATATTTTTTTTTGAATCAGCAAATATTTTATAGTCAGGCCGAGTTATAAAGTAGATGTTTAATTTTGACATATTGCAAGGCATGTTCTTTAATGAAAGTTTTGAATCCATGCTAGAGAAAAAAAAGAAAAACCGTGTATAATGGAAGCAAAACCATAAAGATGAGATCCTAGCAATATTAAAATATCTGTCCAGTCCATACAAAACGAGGAGCTGAGATTCCCAACAGGCAGAGGCGTAAGATTACCTAACAGTCTATAGCCTGGCTCAACAAAAAGTAGGAAGAAAAAGCTCAGAACTCGGCCTCAAAGCAACATACTTTCAAAAAAAAAGGCTGACTGCATATAGTTCCCAGTTCCCAGAAATTGTTAATGTGGGCTAGGTTTTATGTACACTTGGTCTCCCACTTTTAAAAAAGCCGACTACATATATAGTTCTCTTAAAAAAGGCTGACTGCATGGAATTCCCAGAAATTGTTAATGCTGACCAGGTTGTATGTACACTTGATGGTCTCCCACTATTAAAAAAAGCTGATTGCATATAGTTTCCTCTATATGTCAACAGATAGGGTTGAAAGTTACAATGTTTAAGGTCTGGTGTCCAGTATTGAGTGTGTGTAAATCCTTTGACTGGTTGCATAATGGACCCATGCTCAACAGTCAATGTTACAGCTCTAATATTTTTATTAGTTCATCAAATCCTTGAAAAATAAGAAAGTAGATATTTTTTTGTTAGCTTTTTTTGGGAGTAAGTATAATCATTGATCTTATGATTAAAAAGCTTTAATGAAAATTGAAAGAAAAAATCTCCTTACCAATGAATCCAATCCCTTTAAACATTTATATATGTCATGGAAAAACATTAAACTATTTGTTAGTAAAAAATCTCTTTACCAATGAATCCAATTTCTTTAAATATTTATATATTTTATGGAAAAAGGATTTTAACTATTCAATTTAATATATTTCTTTGGAAGATATATATTATATTTGGTTAAAATATAATGAGCCAGTAGATATATGCTCTTGTTTTTTTTATCTTAAAGATGAATCATAGTTGTGGGTTCTAATTATCTCTTGATTTTCTTTTTGTATTTTAAAGATGAATCATAGTTGTGAGTTCAAATCATCTATCGATTTCAAAAATCAACATAAATGTGATGAATCAGAAAATCAATTAAAACAAAATATATTCTTGGTACATCTTTTCTATTCTAATTATTCACAATGTCACTGATAAATTATCTGGTGTTCATTCAATTTCCAAATATTCTCTCAATCTGATTTCTGAAAATGATCCAATTGGATCACAAGCCTCCAAACAATCCAATTAGATCACTCAAAGAAGAAAAAGTGGACGGTATAAGTTCATAATCATGATCCAATTGGATCACAAGCCTCCAAACAATCCAATTAGATCACTCAAAGAAGAAAAAGTGGACGGTATAAGTTCATAATCTGTGATTGTACAAGGGAGACAGCATATGCTTACTGTATGGAGATGCATACCCAAATTCAATGTTTCAGAATAGGTGCTGCCAAAATGGCACATAAATAGACTCCGAACTTCATAGTTTTTATTCTCCTAGTGTTTTATGGTGACAGATGTGACACTGTGTATCCATCCAGGATATATTTATATGTGTATATTGCTTCCCCTTGTTTCAGGATTTCTCTCCATTGTTTAATGTGATTGCCCACTAAAATTGATATATAGATAGCTTTTCACTAAAGGATCTTCGTGATATTCTTCTGGTTTGTCTTTTTCATCTTTTCATTTACTTTTTCAGGAAAGGGGCCTATGTTTTTCCCGCTACGCTGACATAGGTGACAGATTGTACTGTGACAGTTGGAAAAAAGGCCCCAGAGTATATTCTGTTACGGCCTGGAGATATATACAGTGAAACTTTAGAATATATCTGCAAGGCTGGAAGTGGGTGTTACTTTTTTACGAAGTGGGTATTGAGAGGAATGGGTCGGATCCCACCCTGCAGATATGGGTTGGCATTAGATTGCTCTGACAAAGCCTGGATTGACATCAATGGCAGCTGCCATTTGATGTATTCTTGAAGCATAGATAAATTTAGAAATTGATTTATAATAAAGTGCTCTGTTCTGATAGTAATGAGTAATTCCAAAGCATATGTTTGCGGTGGAAATTAAAATAGTGTGAACAGGAAATGAAAATTTAACATAAAATATAAAAATTAAGTAAAAAAGGGGAGATATTTAAAAATATTTATATATCTTGCCTAAATAAATATAATAAAAATATGTATTTTAAGAAACTGTTACTAGGTCGAGAGAATACTGAAAGAGGTATATAAACCATATATATATAAATTGAAAATAAGATTTTGATAAGAATGTTTAATAAATTAAAATATTTTTATTTATATTTTTTTATTAAAATATTATTATAGAATATAAAATAATTAATTAGGATATATCTTCAAAAACACATGGAAATTATCAAGACAAAACATTGTAAAGAGGAAAATTATATCTACATATTTTTAATTTATATGATGATAAATAAATATTTCTAATTTTTAAGATGGTAAAAAAATGTATAATGGAATTGATGTTATACTTGTTTTCTAGGTTTATTGTATGGGTTTGAAATTTTTGATAAGTTGTGAACAAATGTCAAACATATAAGGGAAGAAAAAGTCTAAGTATTTCTGGTAATTTCTTAACTAGTAGAACTACATTAAAAATATTAATGTGGTTGATATAATCAAAGGCTTTATAAGTATAACAAAAAAACTATTGCAACACAAAGAATGTCTGACCAATGTACACATTTACTTGATTAACCATGTATAAAAAGGAAAAGTCTAAGTATTTCTGGTAATTTCTTAACTAGTAGAACTACATTAAAAATATTAATGTGGTTGATATAATTAAAGGCTTTATAAATATAACAAAAAACTATTGCAACACAAAGAATGTCTGACCAATGTACACATTTACTTGATTAACCATGTATAAAAAGGTTATGGGTCAACTTTAGTTTGAGGAAAAAAAATAATTTCACATCTTAGTGTAAATTGGACCATTTTGCTAAATAAAATTTGCTTATATATTAGTTTTCCCATCTAATTAAATTATAAACTTATTAGAATTGGAATAATCTTAAATCCCTAGGAAATTGGTGAGCAGGGAGCCATGTGGCACAAATCTAATTTAATTTGAGAAAAACAAAAAATTACACATCTTATTGTAAAATAGACCATTTTACTAAATAAAATTTGCCTATATATGAATTTCCCCATCTAATTAGAATATGGACTTATTAGAATTGGAATAATCTCAAATCCCTAGGAAATTGGTGGGTAGGACACCAAATGGTACAAATCATATTTTTTTAATTTATTAAAAGTCAATGCAACCTAACAAACTCTGTAACACACTACCACTGTTAATAAACATTAAGACTAAACATATGGTAAGCATATTCCCTTGAGAATTAATCTAATCTCTCAATTAAAAAAGATGAAATAAAAAAATTAACAAATGCTCATCCACCTTAAATTGAAATAAAAAGTCTTCCACCAATATAAAACGATTCTTAATATTAAGATTTATAGAGAAAATCTAAAAAAAAAATTAAAAGCAAAAAAATGAATCATTAGATTGTAAAATCAATTAAATTTAGTATACTTTAAACACTCAATTAACACATTATCATAACACATAGGTTTAAAATTTAATTTTATAAATAAAATTCTATAATATATAATTATAAATGCATAAATTAAAATACAATATTAATTTATTATAATTATAAATGCATAAAATTAAAAATACAATATAAATAAATATTATATATAATAAATTTAATCTATAAATAATTTTTACTTGTAAAATAATTATAAATTATTTAATCAATTTTTATAATGAATTCATACATTACACTCCGACAACCTAATTTGTCAATAATTGTAAGGGTTAATTATTTCATCGATCTACTTAGAGTAGCTACTAAAATATTTAATATTTAATAGCATTTCATAAGAATTGTTAATATAATGGGAAGAGTTTAGGGTTTCCTTATGTGATTGTAAATCTATTTTATTTATTTTTTAAAGTAATAATAGTGTTTGATAGATCACAACCTAAATGTTACAATGTTGCAAGTGAATCACTAAGACTAGAGTACATGGAAGCACAAGCATGGAGAGTAGAGTTGTGTATTGGAAATAATATCACAACACAGGGTGGCTGAGTGGCAGGCATTTGGAAATAACAAAATGTGAGGTTTTTTTCAGAAGAAAAACCATATTTTCTTTATATTAAGATAACATAAAAACTGTCTGATATATATAGAGATTTATATAAAAGAGATCCAAAGAGTCACAATTTTCCAGAAGATCCGAAATGTGAAGGGTGCAAAATGATCCTTTATCAAAAACCAGATCTTGAGAACTGAAGATAATATGAGTTTTGGTTCAAGAAAGTTGTAAAGTTGGTTTTAAGATTATAATAAACAAAATTAAATGAAAATTTCATATTAATGAAATGGTTAACTTTTAATTTTAAGGTGTGAAATAAGGAAATTTCATGTATTTTTCAAAAATCAGTTTGAAAATATTATCAAATTACAAAAAATAAAATGAATAAAATGAAAATAAAAGAAATAAAATACAGTGGAACAGAAAATATTATAAAATTACAAAAATTAAAGTGAATAAAATGAAAATAAAAGAAATAAAATATAGTGGAACAAGAAGTTTTTTTTAGAAATCTCAAAGATTTAATTGTAAATTATAATGAAAAAAATAAAGTAAGATTATAATGAAAAAAAAATTTAAGATGGCCAAAAAAACTAAACAAAATTATATTTGAATTTCAAAATTTCATGGTTATTATAATTTGATTAAATTTAATTATTAAAAATATATAATTATTTAAAAGAAATTAAATTTTCAGGAGTGGTAGTAGCGGGAGGGGTGATATATTACCCTGACAAATATGAAGAGACCAAGTACACATGGGGACTAGGCACAAGTACAAACAATAAGGTTAAATTCCTAGTGTTGTAGAAAGACGTAGATCTCGCCAGGAACAAGGGTATAAGGAAGCTCAAAATTCTTGGGGATTCTATCATCGTAATTCGAATGTTATCTAAGTCAAAATCAACAGTTGATTCTACATTACCTTCTGTAGAGAGAATAATAATCCCCCAATTGAAATTTTTTGAAGAATTCTCCCAGTTCCATGTCGTAAGACACTTAAATGGAGCGACTGATGGTTTGGCCAATCGAGGAGTGGAGCTAGGAAATTGTGTAATAGAATTAAATGGAATTAATAAGGGCCACATCCCCTTGTCATAATCTAGCATTCATGATCATGAATCAAAGCTCTACCAAGGACAATGACAACTTCGAACATCATCTCCGGTATTAAATTCTCGCATGCATAATGCGTTGGCAATAAGGTTTAATGAGTGCCCACTTGGAGAACTCAAACTAGTACATTGTAAGCCTAGGAAATTCACTCCGTTTTCCAAACACATTTCCACCATATCGATGGACAGTTGGAAGGCATTAGGCTCTGGCAATGCGAGTTCCCACAGGAAGGTATTAATGTAATAGGGTCAAATGTTATACTTCCCACAAGCCTCCATTAATTCAATGCAGGGAGTGTTGGTTTGGATTCTTGCAAAGGACAAGTCTGAGATTGTCATGGAGATGAGAGGAGATACACATTTAATGGAGGTAAAGGAGAGTGATGGTGGGAGTTTAGATGGTGGGGGTCTATATATGATATTCTCTCTCATACTTTAGTTATCCATTCTCAATTTCCCCTGGTGTTTATCTTGGTTATATTTGTTATTAAGTTGTAGGACAATGGCGTTGGAAGGTGTCTATATCTTGGAGGATGAAGTGACAAGGTGGAAGAATGTAGCGAAGTTTCTCTTTAAGTTGTTCATGGGTCGAATAGGTCTCCTGATTTGCAAGATTGATCTAATGGAGAGCAATAGGGAGGCGAAGGCGGCCTTGATGGAAGCCAAGTTTGAAAGCTTAGAGGTGACTGTTGAAAGGAAATTAATCAAGCTTAAGGCATAGTTGATGACTCGCAGTGAAAAGCTATTCAGTGATGGGTTATTTGCAGAGGTTAATGATCTTATATCAAGGAAATATGTTCTCAACACCAAGGAGCCACAAGACCCGTCTAGTGAAGGTGCAACTGATGAATGAGTGGGTAAAGGGAATTTGTCTTCTGGGTAGATAAGGATGAAGTCGGGCCTTCTAAGCCTACCTAAATTTTAGTTAATTCATGCATTGAAAATTTATTTTGTTATTGGGTTAATTTTGTCAGTTATATGGAAGATTTCAGTGTAGAATTTTCGTTCAAAGAGCTCATAGAGACAATAAGGCCCTGCTCTTGATCTATTAAAATATGGAAATTGTAAAGATCACATAGTTAAAGCAGTTATGTTTTGTATTATTTGATATAAATTATTTTAGCCATATAATCCAAACTATATAATATAAAAATAATCATTCTTTTAAAAATATAATATATATCTATAAATAATTAAAGTTTAATAATAAAATTATTACTATAATTTTATTTTTTTCCTCATAAAATATCTATCTATTTACCATTTAACTGAACTATAATCTTAAATTAAATATCACATAAATTAATTGAAATTTTCTCTATTTATTTATAACATTATACTTCAAACTCAACAATGTCACAAATCATATAATATTTCCAAAATTTAGAGTTATCGTTCATCGTGAATTATTAAAAAGAAGAAGCTTGTTACCCTTTCTCAAATCCTTTATACACAAACCTTGTTAGGAAAAGCGTTTTGATAAACATTATTACACGACTTTCTTTTTGTTCACGCATTCAGTTTGTGTGACAAAGACAATGTTTTTTTTTTTTTTTTTTTTTTATCTCCCGTGGAAAAAAGTCGTGATTTCTATTGATATATAAGAAATTACATTTTGTAGACGCCGAGGCATATGCATATGTGGGCAAGGTTGTCGATCAAGAAATACATAGGAGTGTCCAAGAAGGCTAGAAAAGCATAACAACTGTGTCTCCACGTAGGGAGTCTATAATCAGCTATATCGTGTCTCCAAAATTGTGCTGTCTCTTCGCAGAGAAAGGAAAAAAACTATATACTGGATATCAAAACCTGTATGTTCATATATGAGCCACTAAACTAATATATACAATAATAAAGCTTTGGGCTTATAGCCCATTCTGCCCGAGTTCCACAAAAGGTCTGTGATAGTATTGATGGTAGGACCCATCAATTTCCTCCTGTATCAGCCAGTCATTGCCCTGTCTATGCGCTGCTGCTTTTGATAGCTGATATGCCCCCGTGTTTTTCTCCCTGTAAATGTGGTGACAGACAAAGGAATCAAAAGAAGATATCAATCTTTGTGCTTCATCAAGTATATGTCTCAAAGAATAAGCATTGCAATGGGTTGCATTATTAAGCCAATTGCAAACGATTTTGGAGTCACCAAATAACTGTAAATGTCTACAGTGCTGTTCTAAAGCAAAATGAATGAGATGTTTTGCAGTACAGAGTTCAGCATAATTATTTGTGTCCCTGCCAACACTACAACAAAACCAGCGATTTGCGCCAGATTTAGCGCCAGATTTTAGTGCAATTTTTTTGTAATTGTGATGAGCAACCTGGCGCTAAATCTGGCTCTATTGTACAATTTTTAAAGCGTCATTTTTTGCGTCTGATTTTGCATCCTTTTTCACTCTAGATTTTGCATCATTTTTTGCACCAAACTAAGCATCATTTTTTGCGTCAAATTTTGAACCAAGATTTGCA